>JAVIWB010001918.1:0-274206 GCA_031893035.1 Dermolepida albohirtum | reverse complement strand
GGAGTGAACCGAAATCGTAAAATCTATACCGACTCAATACTATATATAGTGAACTCTCGGACTTTAATCTGAATTTATGTTTGGTAATTAATAATTGATTACTGTTACTATTCGTTTGTGTTTCATGGAAAAGAGGGTCACGGCTGATCTTAACATTAAGGCCATACTATGGGAAGTGAGTATTTCGGTTGGGCTTTCACTGAATATTTTGTTTAGGAGAGTGACATATGATTATGTAAAAAAAAATAGAAAGTCGTTAGTTCTAAAGTGGATATAAAAATATTTAAAAAGAAGAAAAACGAATTAGGTGTGTTTAGATTAGAGATTGCCTAATTCGTATATAATATTTACGAGCAACTATGTAATAATCAATTAATATTTTTAGTAAATAAAACTTGTATTTAACTGGAAAAATTAGAGAAATGTACAGGTTCTACTGGAAAATGAAACATACAAATGCTGCGATTTAAATGGTACAGTCAAAAATGATAAGTCGCGTATAAAAGATGATTAATTATTGATTACAAAGAGAATAGAAAAGTATAGTAAATTAAATAGTAGAAAAATGTGTGTATTAACAATAATTTAATTATAGGAAGTATGGAATTAAAAAACAAAAACATATAGAACGTATAACGGGTCTTCCAATAGGGATTTCCGAACTTTAAGAGTTGATAGCGGCCATATTGTTGAAGCTGCAACTGTCGAATTGGCTGTCATTTATTCGGTCTGTTTTGCCAGATCACTATCGACGGATATAGCGTTTAACAACTCGTGCAAATCATAAAATTGTTTTATCGAAATGAGTGTTCTGTACAGGCAACGTTCTGCACGCATCGGTCATTTTGCGGTCGCCATAATCGTCCTACTGAGAGGACTACTCGCAGTGTGGTGGATAAATTTGAGTTCGCTGGTTCAGTAAACAATTTTCGCACTGTGGTGGATAAATTTGAGTCCGCTGTTGGTTCAGTAAGCAATGAATCAACACCCGTACGACGACGGAACGCAAGATCTATCGAAAATATCGCCGTTGTCCGTGAGAGTGTGAAATGCAAGATCTGAAGAAGATGATGAAGAAGTGGGAGTGAGCAGGAGAATTCGAGGCTGTCGATTACGGTCGTTCACGAAAACTCGGCCTTTCACAGGTAACAACTTGGCGAATTTTGCGTCATGACCTGGGACCTACACCCGTACAAAATTCAACGTACCCAGGAGCTGAAAGTAAACGACCATAGACAACGACGCTGAATGGGCCCTGGAGCAGTTGGAAACTTGACACTAATTCTCATCAAAAAATCATCTTCAGCAATGAAACCCATTTCTGGGTACGTCAACAAACAAAACTGTCGAATTTGGGAGGATACCATTTAACGTGAGATCCAAAAGCGTCCAATGCATCCCGAAAAAGTCTCGGTTTGGTGTGGATTTTGGGTTGGCGGCGTCATCGGTCCATATTTCTTTGATAATGACGTTGGCCACGATATCACCGTCAACGATGAGCGCTATAGGTCAACGATTATCAACTTCTTTTGGCCACAATGATATGGACACCAACGATATGTGATTTCAACAGGACCGCGCTATTTGTTTTGGACATTCTGCAGGAATGATTTGAGGGCATGGTCATCACATGTGGAGCTGATGGGAACTGGCCACCGGGATCGTGCTATTTAATCCAGTTAAACGTTTCCTTGTGGGGGTTTTCGCAGGTCTATGCGAATAAGCCAAAAACCACACCGGACCTGAAAGCCAACATAACCCATGCCATAAATTCAGCCTGATTTATGCGCCAGTCATGGAAAATTAGACATTTCGGATGCGCACTACCCAGCGAAGCTGCGACAGGCATTTGCACGATGTTATAATCCGTACATAATGCCATCAATAGGCCTTTCAAACGAATAATGAATTTCGATAATATCTCACACACACTTTGTTTTATTTAAATTTAAAGATAGGAAGCGCTTAATGAAATAACCTTAGTGTATGTTTTAGATTTTACGATTATATACATATGTACATATACTAAGATTTCTTGCTGCTAGGAATTAACATTGACATTACTGACAAAAAGGCGTACGATGTATAAGAAAATATACCTGCAGGGTTCATGTATAAGGGAGTTTGTAATTTTCTATGTAAAGAAAATTTTTATATTTGAATCATACGAGGGTAGTTTGAAAAGTAGTGGGAATGGAAAAGAAAAACGAAGTTTTTAAATGCAAAATAATTTTTATTTTTCAATATATTCTCCTAAAAGAGCAATACATTTGTTCCAACGGTGCTCCAATGCATTTATGCGATCTCTAAAATGTGATTCCGGAAGGCTTGCAAAATACTCATTTACGAAGATGATAGGCTCGTCGTCAGACGAAAATTTTTTTCCACCTAGTGCCGTTTTCAATTTTGGAAGAAGGTAGAAGTCGGGGCTAGATCTGGCGAATAAGGCGCATGTGGTACTAATTGGAAATGCAGCTCGTGGATTTTGGACATCGCAACTGTGCTGGTATGCGAGGGAGCGTTGTCTTGGTGAAGCAGAATCTTTTTCTTTGCCATTTCTGGTCGTTTATCACGAATCTCAACATTTTCGTAATTTTCGTAGAAGTTCTGCATAATATTGTCCGTTTATTGTGGCACCTTTTTGAAGGTAATCAATGAGAAAAATTGATACCATCACCTTGTTTGCTGATAAAGAGGTTTTCGCTTTCTTTGGAGGTGCAGAACCACGTTCTAACCATTGTTTCGACTGTTGTTTAGTTTCGGGTGTACTGTAGTGTATCCAAGTTTCATAGCAAGTAACAAATCGCCTACAAAAATAAACCGGATTCCGCTTATAAAAGTCTAAACGCTCATTGGAAATGCGCAAACGAGTGAACTTTTGATCAGTCGTAAACAACCGCGGCATCCATCTTGCCGAAAGCTTGGAAAGGTCCAATTCTCTCCTTGAGATGTAATGTATGCGTTCTGTTGAAATGTCTGCTATCTCTCTCACTTTGAGTCGTCGATCTTGCGTAATAATATTATGGATTTTTATAATCATTTCCTTAGAAGTCACGATTTTGGGCGCTTCAGAGCGCGCTTCATCAACACGTTTAAATTCATTTACCCATCTACTTATTGTGGCGGATGATGGAGCAGATTCACCTAATGTTTCCTGTAACTCATCTTTTATTTCGGTAGCTTTCATACCCTTTATTACGAAGTATTTAATCACCGCACGATACTCTGCTTTTTCCATTTTAAGAAAACGACGTGTTGCTTCTTTTTCAATCAGCTGTCAAAAATAAACTAATCAATCGATTTATCTAAATATCAGAATGTAAACATATAAATAGGCAACCTAAATTACAGTGCATTTGTTTTACCAATTAGAGCGCCCCCTATGTGTCATTCTCTCTACTTGTCAAACTATCCTCCTATAATTTTCTTTCTGAATTGCTGGTGTAGTGGGAAAGTGATTACAAGGCATTGCAAATGAAGGAACGTCAGAAAGAAAATTCTTTCAAAGAGACAGTTGTCGAAAGACCTTTAATAAAAGTAATAAAATATCAGTCACTAGTAATTGATTTCCCATATCAAAGAGAAATATATATCTTGAAATCAAGTTTTAAAGATACTATGTATCAAACTAAATTACCATGCTAATATAAAGATATTGCATTAACAAATAAATAAGAAATAATTCCTGCATAGCGACAGAATATCGTCCTTGTAATCTAAGAAGACAGCAATATATTCAAACAAATGGAGGTGTTGATAATTAATTGGAATCTTAACGTTAATTAAAAACCAGTATTTTTAAAAGAATTAATTAATACATTCTTTGAAAAATATTATTCAAATTAATTTAAGACGCATTATGTAATACAAAACTAGCTCGCAGGGAATAATATGATCGCGTAGAAAAATTCAGTTTTACGCCTCAAAATAACGAAGTGTAACCCAAAATTTTAACACAATATTAAATTCGAAACGCAATTTTGAAACGAAAGATATTTATAATAAATAGAGATATTTTAAGTTTTTAAAAATCTACGTTTTATTTTGAATTATGGACTTTCTGAATTTTTCATAATTTTAAGTTAATGCATTTAAAATTAATTTTGAAATTTCTGATATACAAGGTTATACATAAAACGATGGAGGGTAACTAAACACCTTAAATTTTGTATTATTGAACGTGTACCTAACTTTTCTAGAATTAAATATTAAAATTACATATCCTGCTGCAATTTTCTTGTACCCAGACTACGCACGCTTATCGAAGTTGATCAGACAGAAACGTTTTCATAACTGTACTTCAATAAGCGATATAGTGTTCGCATAAGCTGTTTCTAATTGTTACTAAAGTAATACCTGTTCTCTTCTTGACTATATTGGGTTGTGCGAGATGAGGTATTAATTACAGTTTTTCTTTAAATATATTAATATTAGCTTTCCCATGCAGCGTTGTTGTTGGACGTCTTGGAATATTATTTGCAGTCTGATTTTGTTTATGCGCTGTATTCATGTCGCCTGACTTGTGTTATAAGTACCCCGCCGAAGCTAGAATGCTCATCTTATGTCTTTTATGCCTCTATTTATAAAACTATTATATTACTTCGAAATATTTGACATACACCGCACTCATTTCTACGCGTTACGTCATATGCAACGGATAACTGATCTAAATCTGTCTGGGTGTATTAAAGGGAAGATATTTCTACCTAGTCTTTCTTTCGCTTTTTGTGGTATTAGCCAACGTTTCTTATTATAAAGGATGTATATAATTGTTGGTAATAATTACGTTGATAACATTTAACGAATTATTCAAATTATTATTGTATAATGGTGACTTTTCAATAAAACGCCTATATGTTCTGGAAATTTAAAATTGAATTTACCAATAAATAACCTCGTGGACCTAACTAATGTAAATATTTTCTAAATTGTCCCTATTTCTATACTCATTTGGGATTTCTGTAGAAATAATTAAACTAGCTAGTATGCTAATACCACCCAGTTATTTGTCTCTTAAATTGTAAGGTACTTTATCACCTTTCCGTTTGTGTAGATTTTTTTATTCTTCCCTGGAATTATGCCGCCACACTTTACACATGTATCTATCATTATCAATTTTAAGACTTTGACCACCCCTTGCATGAAACGACCGAGTTTACCTACTAAGAAGGTGTCAGACAAACGGAAAGTTCACTGTTATATCCCAAACGAAGATGATGAATTGTTCAACTATTTCACTTGTACGAGTATTTGAACGTTTTTGAAGATATATTTATTTGTACGAATTTCACACAGACTTACAATCCGTGGCTCAATAAAAGGTTCCCAAATTCAGCGCAAAAAGATTGCGTATGCTGCCACTAAAATAGCATTTTGCAAATTGTATTGTACTTGCGTTATCCCGTCTCATTTTACACCCGTATCTATGAGTGTTAATCGTAAGAATTTGACCAATCTTAGCAGGAAACGATCGAGTTTACCTGCTAAGAAGGTGCCAGACAAACGTTCGTTACATCCCAAACGAACAAGATTAATTGTTTCAACAGTTTCGTTGGCATTCAAACGCTTTTATATTAAATAAATTTTATATAATGAAGACATCTTTATTTGTATTAGCCTTTCCAGCGATTTACAATCTTTGACTCGGTTAAAAATTGCCAAATTTAAAGCACAAAAACGATTACAATTAGAATAGTGCTTTGTAAATCTTCTTTATGTACTTATATTGTGTTGGTAACGTCATATTTTTACGTAATTGTGTATATTTCCTACATACAGTGAATTTTCTCCAATTTCCAATGCAAGCTATATATCTTTTAAAGCAGTTTAGTTATTTTAAACTCATCTCGTAGATCTAAAGTACTGTCACAGGAGAAACAAAATTAATTTCGAGCAGTACAGGTATTTCCCGTATAAAGATAACGATAAAGTATTTCTAACAATGTAATCTCTGCGATAGATCAGGGAATAAAGTTACGGCATCAGGCCCTATTCCAATTCACTCTACCAGCAAATATGGATTTACATGCTGGTTTTACAAAGCAAAACACAAACTATACAAGCCAAAAACCGAAAAAGAATCGATATGGTATAGGTAACGTGTATTTACATATATCTATTAGGGTACCGCATTTATATCTACCTACATAATTCTATTGTAAGGCCCCCAGTTTATATGTAGATAGTAAATGGGAAAGTTTATGCTCTTTCGCATCTCAATTTATAACCGCTCTATTTCTATCATGTATGTATACGTAACCATACGAACACTACAATAAATTTATTAAACCCGCCAGACATAAATTTAGTTTAATGTTACTAGATAGTAATGTTAACATAATTTATCATCGGTTCGAAATAACATTGGTAACTTATAAACGTGTATACATAGTATGTATCATTTTAGAATGAATAATGTAAATCCACGGTTGCTTAACAGCAGACCCGTTTATCTCCGGAGAAATCCTAAGAAAATATTGCAGAATCGACAAAAAAATTTGGTTCTAATTTGACAAATTGGTCCAGGAAACATTAGTTATTATAATTAATGTTTCTGAAATTAATATATCAACGGAAAATGCCGCATGCTGTTGTTAAATTCGTGATTCGTTTAACTCTGGCCTCAGGAAACTATGCTGTCGGCATTCGAGATAGAATCCTGGTGCGGTTAATATCGTTTTTGGAGCAGCATTAGACTGCGGTGGAAGTACAGTACTTAAAAGGTTTATTAGAAGTTAGCGGTGCCCTAAAAGAGAAAATTCAAGAGTGTATTAAATTCGCAAACTTAATACTTCTACCGACACTGTTTACGAATAGTAAGCGAATTCTACGAACAAGAATTTATTCTGCTCTGTCGAACGGAATATATTATAATTGCAGTACGAAGTAACATTAACAATAATGTGGGATATAAACCAAGAATTGTAGTTGTAATTTCACAATTTCATAATTTACTATGCTAAATTAAATAGAAAATATGGAAGCAGGTAATAAAACGAAAATAAATTTTAATGAGTAAATAGAAATATTGTGGAAAATAAAATAGAATTCCAGAATACAGTAAAATAGTTACCTGCTTATCAAATTAGCTTATATCTCAGTTCTAATGAATAATATATTATAAGTACAAATACATGTTGCTTTACCTCCTTGCAAAGACAAATGTTCGTATTTCTCAAGTACATAAACTTTTCGCCTACAATACGTTATGTCTACAGGAAAGTTCTTTCCGTTTTTAGAATAAAACACAATAATAAATTTTTCATACCTTGAATAAACTTTAATGAATAATATAATTTCCATCATTATTTATGACTTCTTGCCAGCGTGATGGAAATTTGTAAATCCCATTTTAAAAAAATGCCTTATCCCTAGAGGCGAAATATTGAATCAGTGCTCGTCTGATATACGCCACTTTATTTTGACGAATTCCAACACGGAAGAAATCCTACAGAAACGTATAGAAATTTATTGAAAGTGCTTGATGAAGGTACAATTTCTGATAGAACATGCAGAAGGTCGTTCGAAAAATTTAAAATAGGTGATTTCGACCTTTCTGATAAGCTACGCTCTGAGCGACCGTCTCTGATCAACGATGATACTGTCAAGATCGTGTTAGAGCAAAATCCTCCTTTGACAACATCTGAGATTGCAGAAAGGCTTGATTCAGCTCAACAAACTATTTGGGGTCATATTCGGACACTAGGATTGGTGTGGAAATATTCGAGATGAATGTCACATGACTTAAGTGATAAGAATTTATATGATCGAGTCGTCATGTGCACATCTTTGCTTGTACGGAACAAAATCGAATCTTTCTTCGAGTTGCTGACAACTGGGGATGAAAAGTGGATTATCTATGAAAACATCGCAAGGAAAAGGGCATATTGTAAATCAGAAAAAACTTCCCCTTCCACCTCTAAGCCGACGTTGAGCCTGAATAGTCTGTTGTGTATATATAGTGGGACATTCGAGGACCAACACGTTTTTAGCTGTTGAAGCCGCTACAGCTAAATTCGGAAAGATACTGTCAGCAATTGAATAATTTAAGAACAGCACTCTAAGAAGAGAGGCCGGCGATGTTCAACACGAAGGATATCACACTGCTTCACTATAATTCCAGGCCACATACTACTTTGGTGACTTGTCAGAAACTCGCACAGCTAGACTGAGAAATTCTATCGCATCCACCATATTCCCCGTACCCAGCACCCTCAGATTATCACTTCTTTCTAACCTTACAAAATTTTTTACCGGGCAAAAATTTTTTGTAAATTTTGTAAATTCGGCGATCTTCAACAGGAAGGATGTCATACTGCTTCATAATAATACAAAGCCTCATACTGCTTTGGGGACTTATCAAAAACTCTCTTCGATTAACATCCTTTCTGACCTTACAAAATTTTTTTGCACGGAAAAAATTAAAAAACGAAGAACATATCAGACAAGCCACCGGGCGTAAGGAATTCTTTAAAAATGGGATAACAAATTGCCATCACGCTGGCAGGAAGTCATAAATAATGATGGAAATTATATTATTCCATAAAGTTTATTGAAGGTATGAAGAATTTATTATTTTATTCTATTCTAAAAACGGACAGAATTTTCCGGTAGACCTAAACATCGTAAGGAAAAGGGCATATTTTGAATCCGGAAAGCCTGCCCCCTTCATCTTCAAACCGAAGTTGAGCTTGAGTAAAAGGATGCTGTGTATATGGTGGGCACATGCGAGGACCAATACATTTTGAGTTGTTGAAACTGAACGAAAAGCTGAATACGGAGAGATACTGTCAGCAATTGGATAATTTAAAAACAACACTCCAAGAAAAGAGGCTTGCAAAGTTCAATAGGAAGGACATCAGACTGCTTCATGATAATACCAGACCACATACTGCTTTAGGTTTTTGGACAATTAGTTTATTTTTTAAAACAATACATCTTAATTCAACTATAAAAGGTAACACAAACTACCACCCCCTGAGAGTAGAGTTTAATATAAACAATTAAAGTATCTATTTTATTCTATTTATCATACATAATTTGTATTAATATAAAGTTATAAATATGAAAATTACCACTCATAATATTTACGTTTTCAAATTTATATTAATATAAGTATTTTATTAAACACTGGATATTAAATTTTCTTTTATTTTAATTTTTTTTGTACAACTACTATTACTTTCAATTAAAATTATTAAATATAGAAAAAACATCACAATATAGTTATTTTCTTCATAGTGTCAGGGTCGCCAATATCAAATTCATAATCTTTACCTCCGCGCACTAAATGGTACGAAGGTGGGTGCTATAATGCATTTATACAAGTAAAATTTATTCAGAATTGTTAGAACCGTCGTGAGTGCATTTGTGATCATGTATTTACTGTTTTTAGTTTAGTATCCTACAATTAGAATTAGTCGTGCGCTATTTTATACCTTATAGCTTCATATCGAATAGGCGAGATGGAAAATATTATAAATAATGAAGAAATTTGAATTAGAAGTTTATTAGAGACTGCT
This sequence comes from Dermolepida albohirtum, assembly GCA_031893035.1. NCBI lineage: Eukaryota > Metazoa > Arthropoda > Insecta > Coleoptera > Scarabaeidae > Dermolepida > Dermolepida albohirtum. The sequence continues at coordinate 264,685 of JAVIWB010001918.1, read as the reverse complement.
TTGTATTTTTAATACGCAATTCCTAGAAGAGTAAAGCTTCACGCCGATCAGTGGCAAAATTGCTATATTTATCATACAAAACTTGTTCTTAACAACAAGCAATAGACAACATTGTTACCGGCCACGCAAAACACTCGAAAGGCACGACAGAAAAATTAGTAGCATTGCCTTTAAAAGAAAAAGAAGCTTTCGTCTGAGAATTGTTACATTTGCTGCAGTCTTTTAGTATAAAGATCCCAAAATGGATATTGAGAGCTCAATTATACACTTTCGGATAAAACTGTTTCTGGCATGCGAAAAAAAACACTTTTAGCAATTAAGAAAAACGATCTACAGTTGTCCAAAATACATCAATATTTTACTGTTGGGGAATGGAGGAAAGGCTTCCTATAAAATTATATTGCAAATATTTTAAAAATCTTTACTTACATTAGGGGAAAGTGGGGTGATTCCGGACATAGCTTAAGAGTTTAAATTTCAATAAGGTTAATATATTTTCTATCATTTAACGATAGGTAATGTTTAAAATATTCTAATAGATTATATATGCAGAAAGTGTAAAAAAACTGATACTCAAACGACAACTGATACTTATTTATGATAACATTATTTCATGGCATTTTTGTAGCAGCGGGTACATTTGTACATATGTCTGTTACAACAGACAGTTATCAAAAGGTTTATAACAATCATTATATTTACAAAGACCACATTTACAATATATCCCTTGAATATTTACAGACTGTTCATGAGCCCAGCCCCGTTTAATAACTGAATCCAATTCTCCTCAAAAGTCTCGTTGCAAATAATCTCCTTCATTTTCATGATCTGTCGCCTTTGTCTTCGTTTTTCGAGGTTTAGAGGTTTCCGTTTTCTCTTTTTCTTTTTTCAGAATTGTATATTCATATTTTATCCCTTTTACTTCAGAACAATTATGAATTTAACTTTTTTTTCATCACAGGTTGTATTTCTTTCTCTTAATATTTTTTCAGTTCTTATGGATTTGTCCATTTTTCCTCTTCCAATTCGTCATCGTAAGGTTATGAAATGAGTTTTTGACCTATCTTACGCTAAATTAAACTTCTTTGGCTACTGTTCTGCAACAACAACAACTTTTGAAACACTTCATTTTCCTTTGGAAGAAGAACGTTGCTTGTACTATTAAAAATTGATGTCTCAAGGGTGACAACTCATGATTGAATAGCAATTTTTAATAGTGAACGAGGGCTATTTATTGTAGTTTTCTATTTTGTGTGATTAGCAGTTTCTGTCGCGTCAAGATTTGTGATTTTGAAAGACACAAAGTCAAAATCCGAGAAAACATCTGAATTGAAAGGGGGTACACCTATACAGGAAAATCCATTTTTGGCAACCTCTAATCTACGATAAAAAATGGAAATATGTGTCTGCCAAAGTTGGATTAGAATAGATTTTTTGACATTAATAGTAAATTTTATATACGAAATTTATACAATCAACCTTCTATCGCTTTCTTTTATTGTGGTAGCATAAACATTTCATTCGAATGGCTTGCTTCAAAATTATTATATAACTGTAACTGAGGAAACAGTAAAGAAGTATATTAATGATTTTGTATTTTAATAACGAACATTAGGTCTCTCCTTATTTCTAACAATTTAAATAATCGACTTTGCAATAATATTTGTACTCCGGTTTATAATGCAAACTCCTTTCACTTTGCTTCGGCGAGAAAAGGCATGAATATACTGTGAATTTACAGTAGTGCTTGTAATATTCATCTACGTAAATATTTCGTAAACACGGCTAACTTTTATGTAACTCTCACGACCTGAACTTTATATATAAGTGAGAATCTTGCGATTAATTCTAAACAACTTTTTATTTTGTATTCGCTTTGGTAATGTTAATTCTCTCCTTTCCTTTTTGACAAGCCAATATTAATAATCTTAATTTTACTAAAATAGCATTTCATAGCTTTAACAGTTCACATTGATAACGTTGCAGCTAACGAAGCTGTCAATAAATACAAATCAAGTACTTACCCAAGTTTTAGAAACGTCACTTCGTTGTCGAAAATTTAGCCGGAGTACAGCTGATACCTTCCGAACTATGTACAGAGTAAGGTCAACATGGATTTCTACCAGGTCAATCAACCAACACAAATTTATTATGGTTTATTCGGTATCCACGTTCGCAGATAATTTACGGATAAATATTATTTACACTGGTTTCGCAAAGGAACGAACTATGACGTGCTTTTGGGCAAATTTAATATATATTGATTTTCTAAGAGATTACTTTCGTTGCATGTTCACAACTTGTTACCGAACTTCAATTCAAAATAGACGACGATTAACTTTGAGAGTTCATTGTTAGAAATTTGTTCATTTGCAGGAATAAGAAATGCAAAGGTAGTTAAATTAAGATGAGAATTCTTAACGCCGTTCTAAATACAATTTTTAGAAGTAATCTGAAAAATTTTGATTTAGATTTTGAAACAAATGGAAAAACAAACAGCAAATTTAACGTGGATTTTATTCCTTTTTTTAAAGGTCGTCATTGGAAAACTTTTCTGAATGCGAGGGTGGTCCCGAAGTACCCGATCCAACAAAGAAAACACAAACATTTTGGAAAGAAATATATTTATTTTTCAACATAATGTTCTTTCAGCTCTATACACTTTTCCCAGCGATGTTCAATAAGTTCGATACCATTTTTATAATAAGAACTGCCTTGTTCCTCAAAATAGCCATTAACTGCCGACATCACTTCTTCATCATTGGAAAATGTTCTACCAATTTTATCAAATTTGGGAACAGAAAATAATCCGGGGGCTAAATCTAGCGAATAGGGTGCGTGAGGAAGCAATTCAAACTTTAATTCATTAATTTTGGCCATTGCAATAACGGATTTGTGTAATGAAACAACACTTTCTTCGTAGATCAATGTGGTCTTTTTGGTTGATTTCTTCGCTCAAACATTGTAATAAGTTCGCATAATACTCGCCGTTGATTGTTTTCCCTTTTTCAAGAGAGTCAATGAAAATTACTTTATGCGCATCGCAAAAAGAACCGATGCCATGACGGTCTTTGCCTTCTTTGGAGCTGGATCTCCCTTTGGAGTCCATTGTTTTGATTGTTCTTTTGTCTCGGATATGAAGTGATGAATCCATATTTAATCCATGGTTATTAAACGGCGCAAAAATTCTGCTTTGTTGCTGTGAAACTTCGCTAAACACTCAATGGAAGCATCATCACGACACTGTTTTTGCTCGAGTGTGAGCAAACGCGGTACCGATCTTGCGCACAGCTTTCTCTTTTCCAAAGTTTCAGATAATATGCGATGTACCGCACTAAATGCCTACTATGTCTGCTAGGTCGCGCACTTTCAGTCGACGATATACCAGTACAGCTTTGTGGATTTTCTTCACTATTTCTGGAGTCGTCACCTCATTTGACCGGCCACTGCGATGCTCGTCTTGACAGCTCATACGGCCTCGTTTAAACTCTGCTACCTAATACTTCATTGTTGTAGACGAAGGAACAGACCCACCCAGACTAGAATCCAGTTCGACTGCAAATTTTCAGATAATATACGATGTACCGCACATTTTGAAAAGTCTACTGAGTCTGCTAGATCCCGCACTTTCAGCCGACGATTATCCAGTACCGCTTTGCGGATTTTCTTCATCATTTCTGGAGTCGTTACATCATTTGGTCAACCAGTCACCTCATTTGGTCGACCGCTGCGAGGCTCGTCTTGGCAGTTCGTACGGCCTCATTTAAACTCTGCTACCCAATATCTCGTTGTTGTAAATGAAGGAGCAAGCTGACCAAGAGTAGAGTCCAGTTCACCTTTTATATCAATTAGGCTGAGGCCTTTCAAATAAAAGTGTTGTATCACTTAACGATGACCAATTTTCTCTATTTTTACAAATTCACTGAAAACGCTCATTATTGATGGCTGCCAAACAAATACTAAACAACGTGGTGTCTTCAAACTTGAAGCATATGCTTTATAGGTTGTGTACTTTCTAATACAGTGATATTTTTCAAACAACTACCGCCACCTCTAGCTCAGGCCGGGTACTTATGGAACCACCATCGTACATAGTTCTAATAGAAATTAACAACTAACCTTTTCAAATATCAGGTGAATCCGTCACAATTTTCTTATAAGCGTTCATAATCGTTTGCTTTTCAGCATTGCTCAAGTGACTTCTTTTCCCTCGTTTTTTCTGAAAAAAATATACACCTGTGTTTGTAGCAGTGCTAGATTCTGCATCCATTCTTGAAATAAGCACCTACATAATTACTTAATTTTATTACAAGTAAAGTTCTAGTATTCACATATAACTTACATAATCTGTTTATATGCAAGTCAAAGCTCTAAAAAGGAATAATGTGTACCGTAAAATAGCTAAAGTGATTTGATGATGATAAACATGTCTATAAAAGCGCAAGCGTGGTATAAGTAGTCAAAGATGTCTAAATATTCGACAATTGACAATGTATGACTATGTGATTTTTGCATTGTTCTCAAACAATGAGAATTAACTATCATTTAGGTCTATTCGTCTCGCTCTTTCTGGAACAAAATCTAGTAAGATTAAACCAATTTTTTCAAATTATAAATAAATATTATTTTATGGACTTGGGCGTGTGGTTAAATTATGATTTCTTCTGTGAATCAAGAATAGTAGTAGCCTTCGGTTTTTGAAAGGAAATTGTAATATGTATCGAAAACAGGAGTAGTGATCCATTCGGTTAAATAAATGCTTAGTTTTGCTATTGTATAAAACAATAAAGAAGTTACTTAATTTTGCGTCCTGTTAAAATTATTCAAATTTTAGGTTTTACATCTATCGTGTGTTAATGTTTCTTTTATAAATAAGTCAATGTCCAAATTGAGATGATAAGAAAATAAAGAAAAAGTAAGTGCTTAAAGAATTAATAGCCTTTCAAATCTGGAACGAAAATTATTATCGAGTTTCCTAAAATTGGAATGAACTTATAATTAAACCACATCTCAAACTACTCACTTGCTATTAGAAATGATAAGCAGATGATCAATTACACAGAATTCACTTTAAAAGCACATTTAGGTTCAATTTTTATCTCAAAACACTTTGGATATAAAATAATGTGAAAATTCTATACTCGCGGTAGAATAAGGCGTGGGAATAGGTTTTAATACCTGCAGGCGAGACGACAAGGTAACGAAGATATCCATGCACCTATTTGCATATTTTCTGATATTTGTTAAAGAAACATAAGATTACTTATCTGATATTGTATATACATTGTCATTATTGTAACTCGTAACAGTTAATATCTTAGAAAAAATTGAGAATAGGTGCATATGTGTCTTATATCTTTCACATTTCTTTACTAAATTTATTGGGGAAAATAATGATATCGAATTTTTTTGTTTCGTATTAATATTGAAATGAAATAATATTTCAATTATTTAAAACAAAATTATTACATGAATATATTTGTTAAAAAATAAAAAGTTTGTTGCAAATATTCACTTTTTACTTGTAGATAAGAAAATTATTTTAGAATAATCAGGAATACTACAAAGTAGATATAGGTTTCATAAAGAAAAACCTAATGAAGATTGCTTAAAGACAAAATGTTATGAAAGTTCCGTAGTAAAACCTGTGTATCGGCCATTAATTTGAGAGAAAAAACTGATATGAAAAGTCTGTATAATAATAAAAGCAGGTAAGTGTCCCAAGAAGGGAAAGTTGCTGAAAGTGTGCACTTGTTTTTAATTAAGTTATCCATTGTGTCTGACGCAAGTAACAGTTTTTCATGTGTTTTTAAATAAGTGCAGCAAATGCGAAACGTTTTAAAGCAGGGCAGCTAGGCACTTACACGAGTCAGAAGACATCGTTAGACGTTGGATAAGGTGCTATCAGCAAACTCGAAGTTTAGATGATTTACGGGGATGGCATTTTTGATCCCAGATGGTTGAGGTTTGTTGTTAGGCAGATAGTCTCATATATCGAGTGATCTAAAAACTAATTTTGCATAAAATAAGTAAATGATAAAATACGTATGTTAAGTGATGTTTCTAAAACTAAATTTAGAAGCCAATAAAAGGTGAATATCGTGTCCTTATGAACAGTAATACTTTTGTTTAACGTTCGCTCATCGTGCTGTACAATGAGGGATCTATATCTAACGGGTCTTCCAATAGGGACCTTTGGCAGTTGATAGCAGCCAAATTGTTGAAGTTACATCTGTCGAATTTGCTGTTATATATTTAGTCCATTTTGCCAAATCACCATGAACGGATATAGCGTTCAACAACACGTGCACATGATAAAATTGTTTTATCAAAATGGGTGTTCTGTTCGAGCAACATTCCGCGCGCTTCGCCCATTCTACGTTCGCCATAATCGTCCTACCGAGAGGACTATTCGCAGTGTGGTGGAAAAATTTGAGTCCACTGGTTCAGTAAACAATGAACTAACACCCATACTACGAAGAAACGCAAGATCTGTCGAAAACATCGCCGCTGCCCGTGGGAGTGAACAGGAGAATCCGAAACAGTCGATTTCGATTATACAAGAACTCGGTTTTTCACATGCCACAATTTGGCGAATTTTGCGTCGTGACTTGGGCCTGCATCCGTACAAGATTCAACTGACCCTGAATATAAAGGTAAACAACCATTGACAACGATGTGTGTTCGCTGAATGGGTTCTGGGGCAGTTGGAAGCTGACCTTAATTTTCATAAAAAAAATTATCTTCAGCGATGAGGCCCATTTCTGGATGAGTGGGTATGTCAACAAACAAAATCGTCGGCTTTGGGACAACACCAATCCACATGAGATCCCAGAACGTCCAATGTGTCCCTAAAAGGTCACTGTTCGGTGTGAATTTTGGGCTGGAGGCATATTCCTTTGAGAATGACGTTGGCCAGGAATCACCGTCAACGGCGAGCGCTATAGGTTGATGATTACCAACTTCTTTCGTCTTACATTGGATGATATGGACACCAAGAATATGTTATTTCAACAGGACGGCGCTACGTGCCACACAGCTCATGCCACATTGGACATTCTGCACGAGCGTTTTGGCATAGCAGGGCATAGTCATCTCACGAGGTGATGCGAACTGGCAACCAAGATCGTGCGATTTGTCCACATTAGACTTTTTCTTGTGGGGTTTTCTTAAGCATCATATCTATGCGAATAAGCCACAAACTATAGCGGCCCTCAAAGCAAAAATAACTTATGCCATCCATCAAATTCAGCCTGATTTATGCGCCAGAGTCATGGAGAATTGGACATTTCGGATGCGCACCACCCAGTGACGTCGCGTCGAGTATTTGCATTATATTCCATACATAATAGCCTTGCAAACAAATAAAAAGTTTCGACGATATCTCACACACTTTGCTTTATTTAAATCTAAAAATAGGTAGCGCTTAATGAAAGACCCGTTACTAAACTTAATAGTCGTACATACAATACTTTGAATTAATTATTGGTGTTTAGAACACCTTAAAAATTTGAGATTATGTTTATAATCTTGCTACCTACCTAAACACATGCATCCGATTTTTGAGATTGTATCCATATGGATTATTCTAAAGAAATGGAAATCCCAAATCAAGTTGTTTTACGAAAACTTTAAAGTAAAAATTTCTATACTTGGTTTCACCACCTGCCAAAAATATGAAACTAAACGGAAATATCCATGTTCATTACCGCAATTTAATTATCAAGCCATAATGGATAATTGAAGATAGTTATTATAGAACTATTCGAAAATTATATTGTATCTAATTAGTAGGGTTATGAACAAATACAATTAATTATACGATTTGTTGTATTGAAACATTTATTTCAATAAACTATTATAATTATCTGATTATGTATATGTAGTTCTATTTCGTTTAATTAATTCGTTGGCTTTAGATGCATAAATATTTGTTTAATGGACGCCAGGTTAATTATAATTAATTTACAATTTGTTGTGGTTATTAGTAGCATATCAACGTAAATATGAATAATCATGTACTGCTATTTATGTACGACGTGCTGTATAATTTAAAAATCCCATTAATTCGCATTTACTTATTCAATATTTCTATTCAAAATAGTCATGTACTCAAATATTTATTATGTGACTTCGTCGCATTTATAGCAACTTCATGATTCCGCGTAATATTGATACCCCTTCAAATTCAGCAAATTCTGATAGCTCCTCATTGAACTTGATCACATTTTGTGTTAAATCGAGGCTAATAAAGGGACTCTGGAATTTGCTGAAGTTAAAGATATCCACTTCAATATCAAGATGTTTGAAAGAATTTGTAGAATTGATTGGGGGAAGCAGGTTGATGTACAAATTAAGGATGTTTCATTATAACATTGTTTCAAGGCTATAAATAAGACTAAGGTTACTCATATCGATGGAGGTATATACAGATAGAATTATAAAATAATTGTTGGTACTGAAACTGACCAGGAAGCATCCATGTAATGCAAAATAAGCTGGTAATTGTTCTTAGAAGACTGAAGACGATGAATTGAGGAATGTTAGCATTCAAGAAAACAATTACACGAAAAAAGTTTAGAATTACTAAATAGATCCTTGTACAGAAACTTTCTCTACTGAATTTGATCAACCCAATGATTTCTGGCATCAAATAGATATGTTTGTAGAGTTTTCGATCCAGAATATACGTGCACAATTCCTTGTCTGCCTAATTTGGAGTTAAGCCGAATACTACGCCCTAGAAACAGCCTCTTTTCTTATCTAATAATGTGTTTTTTAAGCTGCATGAGAAATATTGATATTGATAACTATGGTTTGACAGCTGATAATGTCGAACTGTGTTGACATTTCTATTCAGTCAGGTTAGTCAAGTCATCATGAATCGCTAAAGGCCAGAACAACGCTTCAGAACTGTGTAAATTTAGTTTGAAAAAAAAAATCTTTTCGCGAAGTTCATAGAGCGCTTCGTCCATTTTACGATCAACATATTCGGCCTAGTGAGCAAGCAATTCGTGCAGTTATTGGTCGTTTTCACGGTAATTTTACTCTTCTCAATTCAAAACCATCAAGACAAAGAAATGTGCGTACCGAAGAGATTATTGCTGCTGCAGAACGAAGTATTGAAGAAGACGCCTAATCGTCGTCATTCTCAACTTGTTGGCTTTCGTCCTTCGATTACGTGGAAAATTTTACGTAAGGATCTTGGCTTACGTGCCTATAAAATACAGCTCGTGCAAGAATTGAAAAAAAAATGCTGATTTTGCTCATTTAAAACTGACCGAAGTTGAGCATTTTTATCAAAGAATTGTGTTTAGTGATGATGCTCATTTCTGATTAAATAAGCAAAATTGTTAAGCCGTTAACGAATCACTATTACATCCATTAAAATTGACTGTTTAGTGCGGTTTACGCGCTGGTGACATCATCGGTACTTATTTCTTTCGAAATGAGGAAGGAGCTGCCGTTACGGTGAATGGCGAGCGCTATCAAACCATGCTGACTGAACTTTTCTTTCCAAAAATTAATCAGCAAAACATCGACGACATTTGGCTCCAACAAGACGACGCAATTTACCATACAGCGCGCTTAACAATGGATTTATTGCAAAATCAATTTGGTGACAACTTTATTTCCAGAAGTTGTCCTGTTCACTGGCCCCCTTATTCGTGCCATTTAACGCCTCTGGATTACTTTTTATGGGGCTATGTTAAGTCATTGGTTTATGCCGATAAACTAGCAACTCTTGAAGAATTGGAAGCCAATATTCAAGCCACCATTGACGCCATACGGCCAGATTTATTAGAAAAAGTAGTCAAAAATTGGACTGGTCGAACGGACCATGTTACTCGTAGCCGCGGCGGACATATGTCGGAAATCATATTTAAAAAATAAATGCCATGAAATTATCGACCAGATTATAATAAAAAAAAATTTCATTCCGTCAATATTTCTGTCTTGTATTATTATTTTAAGTTCTCAAGTTCTTAAAAAAACACCTATAAAATATAGAGCTAGCCAAGTGAAACAAAATAATTTAAAAGAGCAAAAGCAAAATGTTCAAATACAAATTATTAATTACACAATATAATAATAACCACAAAATATATACATATATACGACGGAGCGTTTTTATATTCGCGGAATGGGAGACAAGGGGTGGAAATAAAAAAACCAAATTATTTTTATTTTTCAATATATTCACCTGCAAGACGGATACATTTTTCACATCTTTCAATTAATTTATTTATACCCTCATAAAAAAATGATTTCTCTTTATCTGCAAAATACGCCGAAACTGCCTCCTTGACTTTATCATTGGCAGTAAATTTTTTACCCCGCAGCTCTTTTTTCATTTTCGGAAACAGGTAATAAGCACTCGGGGCCAGGTCTGGGCTGTAGGGTGGGTGATTCACAATTTCGAAGCCCACCTTATGCAGGGCAGCTAACGAAACGCGGCTCTTGTGGACGGGCGCGTTGTCGTGCAAAAGCAGAACACCTTTTGTCAATTTTCCCCGTCTTTTCTCTTTAGTGGCTTCTTTTAGTCGCTCTAATATTGAAGCGTAATATTCTCCGGTTATAGAAACACCTTTACCTTTATAATCAATCAACAATATTCCTTCCGAGTCTCAAAATACCGTTGCCATGAGTTTCCCAGCTGATTGTGACACTTTAAATTTCTTGGGAGGTGCTGTGCCCTTTTTATGCCACTGCATGGAGTCTTGTTTGGACTCAGGTTCATAATGATGAACCCAAGTTTCGTCTCCAGTAACAATTCCACTCAATACACCATCCTTGTCTTCATTACAGAGGTCCAAAAATGCACGCGAACACTCTACGCGCTGTTGTTTTTGCGGCGGCGTGAGCATTCTCAGCACCCACCTTGCGCTGACCTTAGACATGCCGAGATGATCGTGTAGGATTTTAAAAATTGTTGTATCGGATACTCCAACCATTTCTGCGAGTTGTTTCTTCTTTAGTCGAGCATTTTCGAGTACAATTTGTTCAACTTTCTGGATAAGTGCTGGCGTGGTCACCTCAATGCTCCTGCCCGGCCTCGGGTCGTCTTCAAGGGATTCCCTTCCTTGTTTAAATAAACTATGCCACTTGTACACCATGGTTTTTCCTGGACAAGAGTCGCCGTAAACCAATGACATCTCAAGGAACTTTATAACGGCACGATATTCGATTTTTTCCATATTTCACTTTTCACTCCTGATTATGTTACTTGGTTGACGATAGCTCAAAGACTAACTGTCTAATAACAATGAAACTTCGTATTTATACTAATCATGAGTCGCTGCACAAGCCACGCCCCCAATGCGCCTACTCACCCCTCTACAACCCGCTCATTCCGCGAATATAAAAACGCTCCCTCGTATATGTAAATTGATATCTGAAACCATTGCTGTTTTATTTAAAATTAAAATCCTCGCACTCTTAATGACTTTGTTAGGTATTATAAATGAATGAAAGTAACAGAGGCCAAGGTTTCTTTTAATGCAGTATGTATGTTAATTTCTTTCATTTCCCATATCAGTAGTCGACACTAAAGTTTTTATACATTATTCAAATTGTATTAATCTGAAAATGGGTTTCGATTAGTCGAATTAAAAGTAAACAAAACCCAATTAAAATTCATTAAACTCTCTCCCGCATATAAAAAATGAAAGAAGGACAATCCCAACGGCACCATGCCGCAACTAAAAGTTATCGCTGAATTTTCAAATGCATACCAAGTCTTCGATGAAATTAAATGTCGTATGTACATAGAACGGAGTACCTGTATTTAAACGGAAAAGATTCAAATCAACCCCCGGTTAAATTCCGTCCGGATTGCCGCAATATTAGAGAAACCCGGGTCAGCGAACATATGGAATATACATTAACTTTGTAAAGTCTTGTTTAAAGCGAAATGGGTTAGTTAAGGTATGGGTTGAATTGAAAACATGAAAGGAATTTTAACTCGCAATTTGCGCGGTACACTCCAACAATTATACAATAATTACCCTGCTGGACGGGATATTTGCGATTTACTATCATTTGTAATTTCTTTGTGATCGTTATATAATTCTATAACGTTTAAATTAAAGTTTCCATTTGCCGGGTTAGTTTGAAAATTTCATTAAACTTTTATTTTGATGTAATAATACGTTCCCGGATATAATAACACGGAAGCGTATTTATTTGAATTTCGTTCGTATCTACTGCTTTTCCTCATTTCTGTTAATACAATTGCATTCTGAAATTCCGTACGTTTTCACAGCTTAGTTACGTTGTTGTAATAACTAACGTTTCATTGTTTCTGCACATAACTTCTCCAGAATCTGTTGTCCAATTGATTATATTCTCGACGGTTTATATCCTCTAAGTCACCAATTTCATGTTGGCGAATAGTCTATTCTAATGTCGACACTAGTAGACTTAATTTTCCTCTACATGCAAAGTTATTCTGCATTGTTTAGCAACACCTATTGATTTATAACGGGGCATTACAAACACTGTTATTTACTCACTGTACCACCACAATAATATTCGAAAAGGAACTAGAATAGAATTCAAATTTTTTGAATGATCAAGTCCCGAGTAAAGAAAAGCCGTAAGAGAAAATATGCAATGAAATTTCTATTTGCTTAATCCCATCGATAAGACGTGTCTAATAAATAGGTTGAATAATCCGGCGAAAATGCGACTGGGTATTCCAGATCGTTAAATGTTTAATTACATATTTTGTTGGCAATACTTTCGTAATTTCAGTTGCAGTTTAAGACAAATACCCGGTCGTCTGAAAAGTCTCCGGTCTGAGACATAGATGGCGTTACTGTTATTAAATCCATATGTTTTTTAGATAGTACTGACCTTCAAACGAAACGTGTCAAAATTTGACAGCAATCCGACCATTAGTTACTGAGATATTGCGTTAAGAGTGAAGCTACTTTTGTTATTTAAAAAAATGGAAAAAAAAAGAATTTCGTGTGCTGATAAAGTACTGCTTTTTGAAGGGAAAAAATACCGTTGAAGCAAAAGCATGGCTTGATGAGGAGTTTCCGGACTCTACGCCAGGAAAATCAAGCATAATTGATAGGTATGATAAGTTTAAACGTGGTGAAATCAGCACCGAAGACGGCGAACGCAGTGGACGGCCAAAAGAGCCTGTCACCGATGAAAACATCAAAAAAATTCGCAAAATCATTTTAAATGACCGTAAAGTAAAGTTGATCGAGATAGCTGACATCCTGAAGATATCAAAGGAACGTGTTGGACACATCGTGCATGAATATTTGGGCATGCGGAAGCTCTGTGCAAAATGGGTGCCGCGCGAGCTCACATTCGATCAAAAACAACAACGAGTTGATGATTCTTAGCTGTGTTTGACGCTGTTAAATCGTAATGAAACGTGGATTCATCACTACACTCCAGAGTCCAATCGACAGTCAGCCGAGTGGACTGCACGCGATGAACCGGCTCCAAAGCGTGGAAAGACGCAACAGTCAGCTGGAAAAGTTATGGCGTCAGTTTCTTGGGATGCGCATGAAATAATTTTCATAGATTATCTTAAAAGGGGCCAGTCCATCAACAGCGACTATTATACAGCGTTATTGGACCGTTTGAAGAACGAAATCGCAAAAAAACGGCCCCATATGAAGAAGAAGAAAGTGCTGTTTCACCAAGACAATGGATCGTGTCACAAATCAATGAAAACAATGGCGAAATTAAGTGAATTGGGTTTCGAATTACTTCCCCATCCACCGTACTCTCCAGATGTGGCCCTCAGCGACTATTTCCTGTTTGCAGACCTCAAGAGAATGCTCGCCGGGAAGAAATTTAGCAGGGATGAGGAGGTGATCGCCGAAACTGAGGCCTATTTCGAGGCTAAAGACAATTCGTACTACAAAAATGGTATCGAAAAGTTGGAAGAACGCTATAATCGGTGTATCGCCCTCGAAGGCAACTATGTTGAATAATAAAACCGAATTTTGCCAAAAAACTGTTTTACTATGGTAGACCGGGGTCTTTTCAGTTCGACTGTTACATCTTAAGGTTATCATCATCGACTGCATTAAAATTAATGTATTATAACACTTATAACGGTCATGCATATTTTTAAGAAAAATCTGGACACAAGTATCGGGTGTAAAAGAAATGTTGAGAATGCGGGAAAGGAAAAAGATCCAGCATAGATAGGAGACAAAACCAAATAATAAGAGTGAATAATGAGTCAGAACTACGAAGAAATAGAATACTATGAAGAATTTAGGAAACTATTTTAGGTGGAAGAAGAAGGCGTAGTAGATCTGACGTGAAACGGAAGGGCGATATAGCAAAGGATATATAAATATCGACAGTTGAAAGCAAAAAACATAGTGAATCAAGTCATGGATCTATAGGACTTGCAGTGGTGTTTAGTGTACTTTGAGTTAATCCTTAGAGTTATTGTAAGATCAATGTTTGAAAGTATAAAAGAGGAAGCAATGAATTAATACATTATTCTGTTGAACTTGCAGTGCTAAACACATTTCAAGAATTTCAAGAATAGAATACCAGAATAGAAGGAGACATGGTGGACTTGAAGTAAAATAGAAAGACGATGTAGCAAGAGACATATACTATAGATATCTGCAATTAAAAGCAGTAAACACAAAATAAGGAAGCATGAAAAGAGACAGTGAATCAAGTCATGACTCTAGAGGACTTGCAGTGTTACAAATAGGTAAAAAGGAATTAATATTAACAGTCAATGGAAAATGAGTAATGTTCCAAGAAAGTGACCTACGAATAGAAAGCCGTTCGTTCTTGGAATCCAACGATGGTTAGTTTTATTACAGCTAACCCTACGTGACGAAACTAAAAAGTTTTCGCATTTAAGTATTGAATTGTATTTAAATTAAGTAAATTAAATTAAGACTATGATAAAAATTATTGTAAATACGCATCTTTAGAAGTTGACTCTTTTCAAAAAAAAAATACGTAGTTATAAACGTTAATTTATAAAAAAAATCCATGAATTAAATATATATAAAATTGACGTATTTTCAGTTAAAGCGAAAAAAAGGAAAACGAATAAAATAACTTTATAAAGAGGAGAAAAATTCCCCGAAATATCGTTGGAATGAACAGTTATAACGGGTGGGCCATTTAAAAATGCAATAAAACAAAAACGGTTTGAAATTTTGCCAAATTTATTTTTTCTGTTAAATACAATTATTCCGGTTAGAGATGGAATATTATTTCATTCACATGGCTTCAGCGGCTGGCCTCACAGTACCCCATTCGATCGGACCAATTTTCGAGCACTTTTTCGAGTGTATGGAGTCGTGTCTCGGCAATGGCATGACGAATGTTGGCCTTCGAATGCTCAATTGTCTCTGGTTTGTTGGCATAACACTTGTCTTTAGCGGCGCCCTACAGAAAATATTCCACCGGTGTCAAATCGCAGCTTCTTGGGGGCCAATTGACATTACCATTTCGGCTAATTAAACGGCCATCAAACGTTTGGCATTTCAAACACTGTTATTCACTTACTGTACCACCGCAATAAATTGATTGTGGCATAAGTTTTCTGGCAAGTTGCACCATCCTGTTGAAACCAAACATCGTTCACATCAATACCATGAAGAGCGGGCACAAAAAAATCGGTTGTCATGGTGCGATAGGTGTCTCCAATGACCGTAATGGTTGCGCCGTGAAGGCATCATTGGCCCATATTTCTTCACAAGCCGCACCAAACAGTCAATCGTAATGGGTGCATTGGCTTCTGAAAGACCACGTGTGGGTTTTATGAGCCCCAAATACGACAATTTTGCTTGTTAACGTACCCACCAAGATAAAAATGAGCTTCGTCCGAAAAGATGATTTTTTTGGCAAAATCAACATTATCGTGCAGCGTGAAATGTTCAATTCTTGAGAACCACGACGAGTTGATGGATTCTCACGCACATTCTCTGCCACAGCTTCGATATTTTCGGGTGTACGTACTGCACGAGCACGCTCACGTCTTGGCGCATCAACACTAGAACCAGTTTCACGAACTTTAGCAATAAACTTGCGTATACTGGGCACTGTTGGTCCTTCCCTGCAACCAAATTTTGTCCATCGTCTTTGTGTTGGAAATAAATTTCCAATAAATCCCAACGCTGCTCAAGCGTAAATCGATTCGTTTCTTTCAGTGGAGATAATATACTGAATTTTGAGACAGAATAGAATGACATAATTATTGCCAGATTCGAAATAACCAGTGGTTCAGATTTAAATCAACAGATGGCCTACCCATTAATATCCCTACGTCAAAATTCCAAACCCAAAGGAATAAAGCTTTCTTAAATATAAATTTATTCATTACACGTTTGTTTATAGAAAAATATTAACTCACTTCGTCATGTAGTAAAGAACTAAAGACAAAATAATTTCAATTTAAAAGATTTTACAACAAAATAGTGTTTATAAGAAAGTGTCCCACATTTCTCGAACACACTGTATTATAAAATACAATTTGTAGTGCAATGAAATTATTAATTGCAATTTAATTTAATTACTTCGAATAAAAATATACTCAAATAGTACTCATATAATTTCTTAATTACTCAGTTCGGAGATTCTAGTTTAAAAACATTCATTGATATCCATCTTCATTTATATTACTGCATTCTATTTTAAGTAATTTAAAATTTCCATCTATACCATATGCATTTATCGTACTTGAAGGACTAGATGAAGTTATGGCCCCATAAACTTTAAGTTAATTTGATTCATGAGAAAAATCAATTAGTTCGTACTACGACCAACAAGAAATATTCAGCGTTCACATGTTCTTTTTTACTCTCAATCATACAGTCGTTTATTGCAATAAATTGTGCACTTGTTACACATGAATTAATTAAATGAATTTTAATTTGTGAATAAGAGTTTAACAAAGACTACTTTATTATCATTTAATTAGAAGAGACGAGTTTCAATTAGCCTTATTATTCTTATCTTATTGTCTAATATATTAACGACAAATATTAATCAAAATAGTGAAGTTAAGAGTTCAGAATAGGACTAGGGATGCATCGGCAATTGGATAATTTAAGTCTTATCTCAAAAGACATTGAAATAATGCATTTCTAATCTTTTGGCGTCCCTTTTTTTCTCTTTTCTCTTCCACTACATGTACTCTAAACTACATTGTCGAATGTTAGAAATACGTGGGCAAGGTGAAAAGTTCTCGGCCTGACAATGAAAGACTGCGATTTGAATTTAAAAAATTATTTTATTTTTCTACATAATCTCCCTTGAGTTCAACACACTCGGTCCAGCGTTTTTCTAACATCAATATTCTTTCCCGGAAGTGAGAGTTTGGAAGGCTGTCAAAATATTGTTCTATGGTCCTTTCAACTTCTTCATTGGATGTCAATCGCTTTCCAGAAACAAATTTTTTCAAATTTGGTAATAGATGAAAGTCTAAGGGCACCAAATCCGGAGAAAAGGGAGGATGGCCGAGCAAATCGTACCCCAAATCCCGCAATTTTCCTATCGCCAACTCACCCTTGGGTGCGGGTGCGTTGTCCTGATGAAAAATGATTTTTTTCTTCTTCAAACCAGGCTTCTTCTCGCGAATTTTGGCATCCAGCTGGTCAAGAAGGTTAGAGTAATATGCGCCTGTAATTGTTCTGCCTTATTCAAGGTAATCAATTAACATGATTCCTTTTACATCCCAAAACACGCCGGCTATGACTTTTCCGGCAGATGCGATCGACTTCGCTTTCTATGGCGCTGAACTACCGTCTTCCACCCACTGCTTCGACTGCTGTTTCGTTTCTGGCGTGTAGTGGTGGACCCATGTCTCATCCATGGTGACAAATCGCCGCACAAAATCGGTCGGATTCTTGTTAAATCGGTCCAAAGAATGTTCTGAAAATCGTTTGCGCATTTGCTTTTGATCGACATTCAGCAAATGCGGCACCCATCTTGCGCAGAGCTCTCTCAGTTATCTCACTCACTTTCACTCGCCTATCGTCCAACACAATATCATGTACTTTTTCGATGATTTCTGGTGTTGTTGCGGTTTATGGCCGTCCTTCACGTGGGTCATCCTCGAGGGACGTACGACCACGTTTAAATTCAGCTGCCCACTTTTTAACGGTTGACATCGAAGGAGCAGAGTCCTCGTACACTTTTGTCAACTTCAGATGAATTTCCATAGGGGTTAAACTATCCAAAATAAAGAATTTTATAACAGCACGATATTCAAGTTTATCCATTTAAAAAAATAACACGTACGACATCTACTACAAAAATTATTGCAAACAAACTACTTGATAGAACAAGTTGAAAGTTTTCATATGAACTAAAGACACATGCAGCTACGCAGGAAACATAAATTTCTAATTGTAACGCTATGTCTGTGTCAGGCCGAGAACTTTTTACCCTACCCACGTAATAGCTTTTGTAGAACTTTAATCGAACTTCTATTACTCACACCATCAAGTTCTATCTCACAGATGAATGTTTGTTATGACGTACAAAAAGTGTCTACTTGATTCTGGAGTTTTGAGTAGTATTTTACTTGCTTTCTAAGATTTTAAAGAATATTATAGATAGCAAAATTCGACAGTATTTGAATATTAAAATTTCCCATCGGTCAAACTAGTTTCCATTTTAGTCATGGATATGTTGATATCCTTGTAGATAGATAGTAATTGCAACCTACGACCATCAGTGTCAGGAATCCATGACTATTATTAATATAACTAAAGGTATAATGATTTAAATAAAATTAAATATACGCGTATACCTTAAAACAATACTTTATTAGATATATATCAATATTTTATAATTGGGCTTGTGTACTTTCCCCCAGCGCGACAGGTCGAGATAAGGTGGAGTAAGTATATATCTACTTATCGACAATTAGGTGTGCGCAAATATTAACAATCGACGATGCGTAATACAAAGGAAAATAAATAATTTTAAAATTCCCGAAGCAGCTGCCTTGTTTATAGATGTTATTACATCCTACCAAGTAGATAACTTTGATGAAAAGCTTGCACGATTAGATATGTTTCTAAATTTGTCTTTGTTAACAATGTTCGTTGTGATGAAAATATGTTTTTATATCTGGAGAAAGACTGTTCGACGTTTACTACTAAAACATGCACAATTAATAATAACGTGTGTGTTTCTCTAAGAAGCTAGACGTGTTTTCAAAAAGCACTATAAAAAAGTTGAAATTTTTCATATACAAGACTCGCAAAACTCGTGTTTGTGGCTTAATAATCACAAGAATAATTATCTTTCATTTTACCATCGGATTCCTAAGGAATCATGGATATGAACTGTGGAAACTGTTATAAATCGTGCCGAGACATTGAAATACGATGTGGCGAATACTGTCAAAAAACTTCCATATGAAATGCGTTGGTTTTTCAAAGTACGAATGTGATGTACTTTTTAAATACCCAAATATTAAATACATATGTGAAAGATGCAATAACTATATAAAAATTACAAATGATAATTATAAAAATTTGTTTAAACTAATAAAAGAAAAAGAATGTAAAATGGCTGAAGAAATTAACAAAACAAATACGAGGGAGCGTTCTTATATTTGCGGAATGGGGGACAAGGGGTGGAAATAAAAAAACCAAATTATTTTTCTTTTTCAATATATTCACCTGCAAGACGGATACATTTTTCACATCTTTCAATTAATTTATTTATACACTCATAAAAAAATAATTTCTCTTTATCTGCAAAATACGCCGAAACTGCCTCCTTGACTTCGTCATCGGCAGTAAATTTTTTACCCCGCAGCTCTTTTTTCATTTTCGGAAACAGGTAATAATCACTCGGGGCCAGGTCTGGGCTGTAGGGTGGGTGATTCACAATTTCGAAGCCCACCTTATGCAGGGCAGCTAACGCAACGCGGCTCTTGTGGACGGGCGCGTTGTCGTGCAAAAGCAGAACACCTTTTGTCAATTTCCCCGTCTTTTCTCTATAATGGCTTCTTTTAATCGCTCTAATATTGAAGCGTAATATTCTCCGGTTATAGAAACACCTTTATCTTTATAATCAATCAACAATATTCCTTCCGAGTCCCAAAATACCGTTGCCATGAGTTTCCCAGCTGATTGTGACACTTTAAATTTCTTGGGAGGTGCTGTGCCCTTTTTATGCTACTGCATGGAGTCTTGTTTGGACTCAGATTCATAATGATGAACCCAAGTTTCGTCTCCAGTAACAATTCCACGCAATACACCATCCTTGTCTTCATTACAGAGGTCCAAAAATGCACGCGAACACTCTACGCGCTGTTGTTTTTGCGGCGGCGTGAGCATTCTCGGCACCCATCTTGCGCTGACCTTAGACATGCCGAGATGATCGTAGGATCGTAGGATTTTAAAAATTGTTGTATCGGATACTCCAACCATTTCTGCGAGTTGTTTCTTCTTTAGTCGAGCATCTTCGGGTATAATTTGTTCAACTTTTTGGATAAGTGCTGGCGTGGTCACCTCAATGCTCCTGCCCGGCCTCGGGTCGTCTTCAAGGGATTCCTTTCCTTGTTTAAATAAACTATGCCACTTGTACACCATGGTTTTTCCTGGACAAGAGTCGCCGTAAATCAATGACATCTCATTCATTATGGTCGCGACTGATTTTCCTTGCCTGGTAAGGAACTTTATAACGGCACGATATTCGATTTTTTCCATATTTCACTTTTCACTCCTGATTATGTTACTCGGTTGACGATAGCTCAAAGACTAACTGTCTAATAACAATGAAACTTCGTATTTATACTAATCATGAGTCGCTGCACAGACCACGCCCCCAATGCGCCTACTCACCCCTCTACAACCCGCTCATTCCGCGAATATAAAAACGCTCCCTCGTATGTTGATAGAAAAACAAGTAGATAATGCAGAAACAGATATTGTAAACGAATTAAAAAAGACAGAAAAAGTTAATGCAGGGAAAGAGACATATGCTAACAAACTCAAGCCATCGACCGGTGTGCCCGTTATTTTACAGCCAAAAAAACAGACAAAATAGTAATTTAACTGAAAAAGAAGTAGAAGAAAAAATTAAACTGTACACTCTTAATGTGCAAATAAAGAGAATATCCAAGAGAAATGAGGAAGTTGTTGCTATTACTTGCCAAAATGAAAATGATAGATCCAAATTAACAAATGAAATAAAAGATAAAATGGGAAATGAATACGAGGTGCGTACCCCAAAATTGAGAAAACCAAAAATATTAATTACAGGAATGAGTGAGAAATTTGATGAAAGCACTATTGCACGAGCTATAAAAAAACAAATCAACATTGAATGCGAGCATTTGGATTGTGTTAAGATTTGTAAATCATACAGGAACCCAAGTATATACAATGCAATAATAGAAACAAACGTTGCGGGATCCAATCAAATCATTAAAAATAAACGTGTCAATGGTCAATGGGACAGACGTCTAGTATATGAACACTGAAGGGTGATGAGATATTTTAACTGCTGGGGTTTTAACCACAAAGCCAAAGATTGCAAACATGAAGAAGCTATCTGTGCCAAATGTAGCGAAAAAGGTCATTCGTATAAAAATTGCCAAAGTGATACAACTAAATGCATAAACTGTGAAAAGGCAAAATATGAATTAAACTTAAATGACACGAACCACGACTGTAGAGATGCGAATTGTCCTATATTGAAAAGAAAAACTAGGCAGGAATCAGAAAGAACTGCATACTAGCAATTAAAGTACATTAGTTTAATATGTCTCAACATTGGTGGCTTATCAAATAATTTAAATGAAAGTCTGAATGTTTGCTGATGATACACTCATCTATACGTGTGGTGTAAATCCAGATGAATGTGTAAATAGCATAATTGAAGACAGCAAAAATTGAGAAATATCTTAAAATGAATAAAATGTAGTTAAACACGAATAAAACAAAAGCAATGTTGATTAATGGAAATTCAAATTATAACATATGTATTGAAAATGAAAATACTGAAGAAGTAAAAGAAATAAAATATTTGGGTATAATAGTGGACGATGACTTGAGTTTCATACCGAATTTTGAATATGTTTGCAAAAAATATCGATCATGAATTTTTGAGAAGAGTCCGCTATAGGGTTTCAACTGTCACTGCGACTATTATCTACAACACAATTATAAAACCGCATTTTGAGTACTGTTCCACGATATTATTCTTAGGTAATCAGCAAATGAAAGAAAGACTACAGAAATTATAAAATAAAGGCATGCGCTGTATTCTGAGATGCAACATAATGACACATATAAGTGATATGTTGAACAGATTGCAGTGGCTCTCCATTAACCAATGACTCGTTATGAACACTATTATTTATATTTAAAATTAAGACAGGAAATATGCCAAACTATATGCAGCGATATCTGGTCAATGTAGTTGAAGTCCAACCATACAATTTGAGGAACGCCAACGATTATAGATTGCCTTTTGCCTTGGCAACAACAAATTTTTGTCAAAATGTTTAATAAAGGTCTGAAAGTTTTCAATGAAATGCTTCCAGAAATAAAAAATGAAATAAATTATTATATATTTAAACGTGGGATTATTGACTATGTCAAGAGAAATTTTTAATGTTTTAATGTTAAGTACCAATAATTTTTGAATTTAGATGTATACTTTTAATTTAATGTATGTTTTTTTTGTGAAAAATTTTAATATTTAATTTGAAATTGTATACTTATGTAATAGCAACAAGAAATGCTAAATAAAAAAAATCAATCAAATCAATCAATCAATTAAAATAATAAGTATGGTCACAAATTTGTCTTAATTTCTTTTATAGGGCTCTTGAATCTTTTTAAAACACTAATATTTTTTATATAACAGTATGTATTTTTTACAGCACATAGTAGAGTGTACAGCGTTCACTATTTGCACTGACTCCACTAACGGCAACACAGTATTTTGCAATTTTTCTCCTACATCCAATAATCCTTTGCCATTTTCGTAAATAGTTTTTAAACCTGTTTCAACGGGAATATCTTGACATTCGTCAATAGCAGCAGCTTTGACAGGCTTGAATTATAGAATGACAGATTTAATTAGTTGGAAATACTTAGAATAATAAAAGGTTGTCTTCAACCATGTTCCCGGATGTGTAAAAAAAATTGCCTGTAATCTCGTCAACACGTAACCACAACTGTTTGTCTTTCATTGCAGCTTTGATTCTATTTTTGATTTCTTCGCGTAGATATGGTAGATAGTTATGTAACACTGTCCGACATGATAGTTTCTAGTTGGAATTGTATTTATGCCAGCAGGATCAAAACTGTTCTTTATTCAGTATGTTAAGGGGTAAACCACCTATTGTGATTATTAAAAGTAACTCTAGCATGAATTTAGTTGTTGGTGGTAAGCCATTTCTTTGTTATTTCTGTCCATTTTATTGTTAAGATGATCTAGACAGTCGTGTTTTTTTCTGGCACATTAGCGGTTTATTAAAAACTTTGCAAATTATTGTAGAACCATTATAAAATCAATCCGGAAATTCACGACTTTTGCGGGTCCTCCAATAGGGACCGCACTTTGACGGCTGATAGCGGCCCTATTGTTGAAGCTACATCTGTCTAATTGGCTGTCATTTATTCAGACTGTTTTGTCAAATCACCATAAACGTATATAGTGTTCAACAACACGTGCAAATGATAAAATTGTTTTATCAAAATGGGTATTTTGTTCGGGTAACGTTTCGCGCGCTTCACCCATTTTACGGTCGCCATAATCGTCCTACCGAGAGAACTATTCGCAGTGTTGTGGATAAATTTGAGTCCACTGTTTCAGTAGATAATGAACCAACACCCATACGATGACAAAACGCAAGATCTGCCGAAAACATTGCAGCTGTCGGTGAGAGTATGCAGGAGAATCCGAGGCAGTCGATTTCGCGTAGCTCACAAGAACTCGGCCTTCGCAGACCACAACTTGGCGACTTTTGTGTCATGACTTGGGCCTGTACCCATACAAAATTCAACGGGTTCAGGAGCTGACGGTAAGCAACCATAGACAATGACGTGTGTTCGCTGAATGGTCCCTGGAGCAATTACAAGCTGACCCTAATTTTCATCAAAAAATCATTTTGAGCGACGAGGCCCATTTCTGGATAAATGAATACGTCAACAAACAAAATTGTCGGACTCGGGACTATGTCAATCCAAGAGCGTCCAATGCATCCCACTCTTTAGTGTGGATTTTGAGCTGGCGGCATCATCGGTTCATATTTTTTTGAGAACGACGTTGGCCAGACCATCGCCGTCAACGGCGAGTGCTGTAGATCGATGATTACCCACTTCTTTTGGTCTGAATTTGATGATATGGACATCAATGACATGTGGTTTCAACAGGACGGCGCCATGTGTCACACAGCTCATGCCACATTGGACATTCTGCACGAGCGATTTGAAGGCATGGTCATCTCACGTGAAGATGATGTGAACTGGCCACCGAGATCGTGCGATTTGACCGCGTTAGACATTTTCATGTGGGGTTTTATTAAGTCGCAGGTCTATGCGAATAAGCCACAAACCACAGCGGCCCTCAAAGCCAACATAACATGTGCCATCGGTCAAATTCAGCCTGATTTATGCGCTGGAGTCATGAAAAATGGAACATTTCGGATGCGCGCCACCCAGCGAACATTTGCACGATGTTTCGATGATATCCCACACACACTTTCTTTTATTTAAATTTAAAGATAGGAGGCGCTTAATGAAAGACCCGTTACAAAGTCAATTATATATTTATATAAAACGACAAGCCAAATACCGATGCTGATTAATATCAAAATTATGTGTATACGCATTCCTCGGGACGATCGGCAATTGACGGAAATGTTCGGCTCAACTACCCGAATTTGTCTATATATTTTATATAGCGGATCCTCCCCTATCATTCCGGGAAAAGCCTATTTAAATATTTAAATGTACCAGCACGTTCTCAACAATTAATTCCATGAGCATATTTGGTTTTGTTCTAAAAATAAATCAAGCAAGTTCTATCAACGTTCGTTAGCAGCTGATTCTGTTTTTTCTTCGGTTTCAGAATATTCCCCGAAGTTATTATATTATATGATCTGCACATAAAGTAATTTCATCTGCAAAACTGTAAAATAATGTCAAATTGTAATATAAATCAGAAACAGAGTAGGACTCAGTATAGAACCTTGAGGAGAATTGCACTACCAGTACCACAGGCCGGTTGGACATTCCGTGTCGTAGTTTTCTGTCTGCGATCAGGGGGATATTGAAACAATGCTTCGGCAAAACTATTTATATCAAACCGTTCCAATTTATGTAATAAAATTTGTGTTTAACACAAACAAAAGCTTTTGATATGTTAGTGAATTACACCAAGACAGGAAATACTTTAATCTGTAATTTTATGGACGGCAAATAATACCGTCTCATTACTTTTGTTTGAACAGAAATCAAATGTAAATTCTTTTGATTTTTAAAATTCGCTGTTTCTAAACGATGGGAAGTTTCAAAGGTTTCTTAATATACATAGTCAAAGCTGTATTTTGGAGAGTGTTTTGGTGTGTGTTAGATCGAAAAAGTCAAAGAACGTGAAACTTTACTAAATATTAAAAGTTGATATTATTATAACTAAAATAATTTAACTTAAAATTAGTAAATATTGAATTAATCTAAAATTAAAATAAGATTTTCTGTCAATATAACAAGAATAAACAAATTACAAGAGATAGCACAACATAACTTGAATACCTACAAACATACTAACTAGGTTATGTATACACCTGTATTAGGAATAATTCAATTTGCAGTAATGAACACATGACTGTAGTAGTTAAAAGCAAATACACATAATAAAGACGTTATTCGCCATCGTGTAGTGTAGTGCGGTGGTTTGGATATACATATACTTTGCATTACTAAATTGACTTAATTAGAAATTAAGTGTAAGTTAGGATTTCCATCTACGAAATAAAACATCACAAACGTCGTATTGTTGTAATTTATGAAAAAATAAATGAAATAATTTATACGCTTTATATTATTGAAGAGTATGATGTGCAATTTCACCGGAACACGAATTTTTTAAGAAATAATTTTCATTAATCAAACTAAAATACCACGCACTCTTCTTTCCGGATGAAAGGGCAAGCTGAGTAACTTAAGTTTAATCAGCACATAAACGTGAAATGTCAGCAATTTCCATGCCAACTAGTTTCTGAACAAAAGCACTGTTTTAAATTTAAAAAAAGTAAAACATGCATTCACCTGCATAACTTATATAATTTGTAGTTCCCAACTTCATTTCTAACTTCCCAAAATATATAAATGTAATACCAACCAAACGAATAATAACTTCATTAAACTTGGTCTGAATCAAAATCAGTTTAATAATTATACAAAATGTTACAATTTACATTCATTTTGTTTTCTATTAATGTACATGATAATTGTTTCAGCACATAGTTACTTCTTCAGATGTTCAAAGAAGACTAATTCTAATGGACGATGAGCAAACTCTCTGGAAATATCTTTTTTATTACATGTAGAAAAACTAAAATGAGAATAAGTTAGAAACGAAGGAAAAAGCACGTTCTGCTGGGTTATTAAATTTTTTGTTCTCTCAAAAAATTTAATAACGGAAAATCGTTTACGTCAATTTCTTCGTTTTATTCTATTTTTAAGTTTTACTAATTTCCAAACATTCTGATAAATTAATTTATGTCGCTTGTTTTCCATTTGCATTATTTTATATTCAAAATTTAATCTACGATTATTATTAATTAAGTGATTAGAGAAAAAACAGTCCGCCTCTTTATTCATCTACAAGTAGCTAAAGTTCTTCTTGTTTGACCAACGTAAACACCTGGACATGTACCTACACTTCTAACTTGCTGCTATTATGTGTTTGGTCATTCTTTGATATGTGTTGCAAAAGAATTATTAGTTCTATGCAATTATTTGTACATTTCGTTTTTTAACAAACTTTGTCAAGACAATATTCAGTCCAATATATGTATGTAATTACGTATACATAGAAGGGGTGATTCATTTGGAGGTACCGTTTTCAGATATAAAAGAAAGTTCAATTTTATCAAGTATTCTTTATTGTAATACAACAGAACCATTTTTGACATTTACTTTTAAAAATTACTTCCTTATTGGCCGTAACTGCGTTCCAATCTTCGATGACGCTTTCGAGTATTTCATTTTGGTGAATAACGCAAGCAATGTTGGTTTCCAATTACTCAATTGTAGCTGGCTTATCTATGGAGACTTTGGACTTTACGTAACCCCAAAGGAAAAAGTCTGAAGGTGTGACATCACATGATCTAGGCGGCCATTATGTAAAATTATATGTTCACCAAATTGTTCTCCCAATAAAGCCATGCTTTCACGGGTTGTGTTGCCAGTAGCGCCTTCTTGTTGGAACAAAATGTCGCCAAGATCACGGATAGGCAGCAAACAGTCTTATAATTGTGCAACAACGGGCGCCCTTCACAGTTACGTTACGGCAGTCTTTATTTTTGAGGAAATGTAGACCGATGAGTTCACTTATCCATAAACCATACCAAATTGTAACCTTATCTGGATGTAATGGCAACTCTTGAGCCTCTTCGGGATATTATGTTAAAAAATAAATATATTTCTTTCCAGAATTTTTCTGTCTTCTTTGTTGGGGCGTGCACTTCTGGGACTGCTCTCGTAATTACATATCATGCACAAGAACCCACCAATGTAAAAAGTACGTACGCACTTAAAAAACTACGAAAAATTACTGAATGAATTAAAATAATAGAATTTTATATTTACTTTATTTTAAATTATCTCTTATTCTCGTTACTTAGTGTTATACAGTGTGTATCAGTCAAATGGAATAAATTCGATAATAATTAAATGGAAGGATGTTCGAAAAAACGCTCGGACACGTCGATTGGGATTTTTAGTTGCGTATTTTTTTAAATAAAAAGTTTATATACAGGGTGTGTCATGTAAAAGTAGTCAATACCAACTGTCTTATTTTAAATGCAACATCGTGTCAAATATTAAATTTTTGGATTCTTTAGAAAATTCCAGATATATTTCATGTACAATGTCCTATACCTATCTTCGACTGTTTCGTAAATATTAAATGTTTTCAAATTAATAATTTTGTTTACAATTAAAATAAGATTTTCACATAACAGTTTGTTTACCGAACTATTAAGTCAAAACCTTTAATTATACTTGTACTTCATTTTAAAATACCTCGCATTTGGCTGATACACACTCTATAACTATTATCTCAAAGTGTGAGCGAGTTCTCTTGAAAAAGTTGAAAGAGTCCATCTTGAAATAGTAATCACATTAACAGATTCAAGGAAGAATCATAATGCTCAAGAAAATATATCTTCTAATATATTTATGAATATAATATTATTTTTGAGTAAATAAACATATATTTCTTTATGATTCACTTCTTTAAAAATTAAACAAATAAAACAAATTATTGTTTTTTAATTATATAAACAATCAAACAATAACTTCTATAATATATCTATTATATATATATATATATATATATTGAAAAATAAACTAATATCAAACAAATTATAAATTTACATTATTTCAGTGAAAATTACTATTGTATAAACAAAAAACTTTTTAAAGTAAATTGTATCTGTTCAATTTATTAAATTAGTTTAATGGTCTATTTATATTGTTTTCTATGTCAAATAAGTTATGGTGAAATACAAATAAATATGTACATAGTGTAAATACATTTACATATACAATAACTTGATTACAATAACCTAGTTTGCTTAATATACAATCTCTAAGTAATAACAATAATTTTTCTTCCTATTAGTATGTCTAAATCCTCGAATTTGAATATTCTCGCAGTGTACAGTATCGTATCCGCACAAATCAGCTGTATTTACTTTAATAACAAGTAAAATGAGCTACCACTGTTTATTCTTTGTTGATTTTTCTTCAACATGCTTAAATTTTATACAATTTATATTGCAAAATATTTAATGTTATGTTGAATTTTGTAAATTTTATAATTTTAACCACTTAACTTACTTACTGGATAATTATTATAATATTTAGATTTAATATAACTTATTTTAATTAATAAATTTTTACAATTATTCTGTTGCATGAATAAAACTATTCTAACTCTGAAAAACTGTACCGAAAAGTCAGTACCGGTTTTCTCGTAAAAAAGTTACATAATTTTCAAGAAAATGGAAAAAGTATTGGCTATTTTATTCTACCCATCTTGCCCAACTTTCAGGCAATTTATGGATACCATCCTAAGAAAAACTGTTTGGCCTTTGAGCAAAACCATTCATCGAGCCATTTTCTAACTTCTTCGAAATTGGCAAAGTGCTGCTCTGCAGGTGCGTATTCTTTTGACGCGAAAAGGTGATAGTCGGACGGGGCAAGGTCTGGTGAATACGGCGGGTGCGATATTATGTCCCATCCAAGTGCTTCCACCGCTTCCTTGACCAGTTTTGCTGTATGAGACGGCGAGTTATCGTACTGTAAAATCACTTTACCGTGCCTTAGGACCCATTCTGAACGTTTTTCTACCAATGCATGGTTCAAATAGATAACTTGTTGTTAATAGCGATAAGTATTAACTATTTTACTAGGTTCCAACATTTCGTAATACATCAAACACAGAACAATGTCTTGCGACTCTAACGATTTGGCCTTGAGTCAATTGAGCTTAGAGTTTTCGAAATAAATCCATTTTTCATCACTCGTCACTATTCGATGCATAAATGACTTTCGATTTTCCATTCGCCTGTCATTCAATTGATGTGGCACTCATTTTTCCTATTGCTCGTAGTCGGTCGCTAATCGCTTCTTGGGCCACATTTAATGCTTCTACCAATAGCTTTTGAGGTTGGGTACATACAATAACTCCTGCAGTTTCCCATCTTCAAACTTTTATGTTCAACCAGAACGTTCTTTGTCTTGCACGTCGAAATCACCACGTTTGAATTGCCGAAACCACGCCTCACATGTTTTTGTGTTTGGATCATGCTCATCGTAAATTTCTACTAGCAAACGATGGCTGTCAAGGTAATGCGTGCCGCAAATGACCTTTTCCAGCACAAAACTCGACATTTTAAAAGGGGTGTAAATCTATGACGGTATTACTTTCGCAACATACAACATATATGGCCTGGAAGCTTGAATAAAGCTAGAATAAAATGACATATCTGTTAAATCATAACATTGCATACTTAAGCATAGCGACGTTTGTTAGAAGAACCGGTAATGACTTTCCGGTACACCTTGTATACTCCTTTTTAGATAAAAACGAAGAAGCAGCAATTTTCCTTAATTCCTATTATTTTTAATTATGCATAATTATTTGTTTATTAACAATATTTATTTTAAATATCTCTAAAATGTTTACCTTAGTTAACCTAAATAATTCGTACTACCTACTACTACCTATACTAGTATTTCAAATATTGCCTTAACGAATTTCCGCTATGACATTTAAGTATTCAAAATATTGTTTATAAATGAAAATTTTAACTTTTAAATATGAATTTTGAGTATTTATATATTACTTTGTCATGTTAAATATAATTACTCTCTGCACAAATATTATTTACGTTTTTATTAACTTCTTTTATTGCTTTGTTGAAGTTGAAAAAATTAAATATCTCGGATTCATAATTGATAAAGAATTAAAACTTAAAAATCACATTGATTACATCTGCAAAAAAATTGGTAAAAAAATTGGGGTTTTTAAAAGGATAAGAAAAAACTTTCAATAACAACCGCAATACATATATTGGGTTGGCAACTAAGTACTTTCGGTTTTTACTGATAGAGAGCGTTGCTTTATTTTTTGTATAACGTATGTTAGTGCTGTATTTTACCGTTTGTCGCGTGATACTAGTCACATTGACGTAACTTCAGAAGCAAGTAGTGTGTGATTTCTATTAAAGCTATTAGTTGTGGGTTAATTTTAAATGGAGTGCAGAAACGAACATTTTCGACATATTTTACTATTTTATTTCCGTAACGGAAAGAAAGCTGATGCGGCTCACAAAAAGATATGTGAAGTTTATGGTACTAATTGCTTAACAGAGCGCACGTGTCAGAATTGATATAAAAAATTCCGTTCTGGAGATTTTTCCCTCAAAGATGAGCAACGTTCTGGTCGGCCTACTGAAGTTGATGATGACCAAATCAAAGTCATAATTGAAGAGGATCGTCATATAACTGTTCGAGAGGTTGCGGAGAGGCTACATGTATCGCACACAACAATTGAAAAACATTTAAAATGTCTTGGGCTAGTTAAGAAGCTTGATATTTGGGTACCTCACGAATTGAAAGAAATTCATTTAACACAAAGGATCAACTTTTGCGATATGCACCTTAGACGAAATGAAACCGACCCTTTCTTAAAAAGAATCATCACTCGTGATGAAAAATGGATCCTGTACAGTAACATAGTTCGAAAACGATCATGGAGCAAATACGATAAACCAGCTCAAACCACATCGAAAGCTGAATTGCATCCAAAAAAGATCATGCTGTCAGTTTGGTGGGATTACAAAGGTGTTGTGTTTCTTGAGCTGCTTCCAAGGAACCAAACGGTCAATTCTGATGTTTACTGTCAACAATTAATAAAACTGGATGAGCAATCAAAGAACAACGGTCAGAATTGTCAAATCGGAAAGGTGTAGTTTTCCACCAATATAATGCAAGGCCTCACACATCTTTGGCTACTCGTGGGAAACTATTGGAGCTTGGCTGGGAAGTGATGCCATATCCCCCATACAGCCCTGATTTAGCACCATTTGATTACCATTTATTTCGAAGTTTGCAGAATTCTTTGAATGGTAAAACTTTCACAAATGACGATGACCTTCACTCGCACCTGGTTTAGTTTTTTGCTGATAAGGACCAGAAGTTTTATGAGCGCGGAATCATGCAACTGAAAGAAAGATGACAAAAGGCCACTGAGCAAAATGGAAAATATATAATTGATTAAAAACTATTCTTTGTTGAAAAAAAAAGTGTTTTATTTTATACTACAAAACCGAAAGTACTTAGTTGCCAACCCAATATATAACACCATTACTAAACCCCACTTTGAATTTTCCTCAACTATAATATACACGTGCTGCCTAGAATCACAAATTGAGAGAATGCAGAAACTACAAAATAAAGCCATTAGATGTATTTTAAAATGCAACCTTTATACATCCACACCAACAATGCTTAGGTCACTGCAATGGTTGAATATTAGGCAGAGATTGGAAATGAATACCATATGCTTTACGCAGAAAATGAAGATGGGAAATGCGCCAGAGTATCTTTGTGAAAACATCAGATATGTGGGTGAGGTGCAAACGTATGAGCTTAGAAACGCCGAAAACTTTAGGCTACAAAGAACAACGTCAACAGCAATGCAGCGTTCATTATTCTATAAGGGACTTATATATATAAATCCCAAATGAGTTAAAAACTAAACAAATTACTATATATTTAAAAGACAATGTGTTAATTTTCTTAAAAACAGCCTAATTTGTTAATTTTGGTGAAATCAACTTAAAGTTTTAATTTTAAATATTATGCCTTGTTTGTAAAACTTCTGATTAAAATGTAAATTGTAAAAGTATTTAAAATACTACTAAAGAATATCTATCTATCTATCTTTCTAACCTAATCAAAATTTCGACCATTAAAATACTATTTTTATACATATTTGAATCATTTGCAGTTTATTTTTGATGTGTACAATCCATTAATACCCCTTTCTGCATCAATATACATTAATTTTATCTATTTATCAAGTTCTATAATTTGAACACCTACTTCGGCATGATGTCATATCTATCACTAAACTATAAGTGGAGCCGTGCGGCAAAGGAGTCATGATGTTTTCAGCCAAAAACTGGCGAACTGATAAGGCAGTGCCAACAAGTGCGTTATCTTCCGACAAAATTCACTGCACTGAGAAATTGCTTCCGTCATCGGTGTTTAATCACAATTGCACGAACTTTCCCGGCATTTCCATCCATTCTGGAAGTTGATGAACGTTCAGTTTAGAACGATGTTTGTCATCAATAAACATTCTACCTTCTTCGAAACGAGAAAACGCATATTTGCGCTTTCACCATAGCGTCATCCTTGTAAGCTGTTCGCAACATTAAAACTGTTTCTGCAGCATTTTTTGCCCTTGCGACAAAGGAGTCATGCTGTTTTTAGCTAAAAACTGGCGAACTGATAAGGCAGTGCGCGCAGGTGCGTTATCTTCCGACAAAATTCGCTGCACTCAGCACTTGCTTCCGTCATCGGTGTTCAATCACAATTACACGAACTTTCCCGGCATTTCCATCCGTTCTGGAAGTTGACGAGCGTTCAGTTTAGAACGAGGTTTGTCATCAATAGACATTCTACCTTCTTTGAAACGAGAAAACGATTCGCATATTTGGGCTGTTCGCAACATTAAAACTGTTTCTGCAGCATTTTTTTCCCGAACAAAAAAAAAACGAAAATGCTTCTACAAAGTGCACTGCAGTGAGGCACAACCTCATTTGGCGAAAGAACCGACTGCACTGAACGTATAGCGGTAAGAATGCTCGCTAATCAAACCTCATCCAACGCTGCCTTTCCAGTTATTTTTGGATACCCCCCACGTATACATATATTAATATTATTAATTAGATATATTTATTGTCAACATCCTTTTTTTTGTTTCTGTGTAAACCGCTGAAATAGTTTTGGCATACAAATTTTTTAGTTAAAATATTATACCATTTCCTTAGAGTTTCTACACTGTACTTTCAATTTAGTTTACATTAATAAGCTGAGAAACCTCTTTGTGGAGTGTATCATGTACATTTATTAAAAATAAAATTAATAAAAAATGTAATATTCTATAATTTAGTCATGACTTT
The DNA here is from genome assembly GCA_031893035.1 of Dermolepida albohirtum. Lineage (NCBI taxonomy): Eukaryota > Metazoa > Arthropoda > Insecta > Coleoptera > Scarabaeidae > Dermolepida > Dermolepida albohirtum. Next base: position 230,763 of record JAVIWB010001918.1, on the reverse strand, counting down.
TATTCAAGTGAAAGCCAAATCCACTCAAAATCGATTTGTATTTAAAATTGCTTTAATAAATTGTCTTTTAAAATTACAAATCATGCGTAGATAAAATCAATTAGTTTTAATTAAAAAAATTAATATTTTACATGTATGTATGTATTATTTTTGTGATGCGATTATTGAAGAGCTATATAGTATAGGCTTTATTCAATTTCCATATAACTCAACAGGACTATATTATAGGTCCTGTTGAGTAATATATAATAAGGGGAAACAAAAGAAATATTAGAAATAACATAATAAGAGGACCTAAGACTGTAGCCCCAAAACTTTAAAGGACGAATATACGAGGGTAGTTTGACAAGTAGTGAGAACGGAAAAGAAAAACGAACTTTCTAAATACAAAATAATTTTTATTTTTCAATATATTCTCCTAAAAGGGCAATACATTCATTCCAACGGTGCTCCAATGCCCTTATGCCATCTCTAAAATGTCGATTCCGGAAGGCTTGCAAAATACTCATTTACGAAGATGATAAGCTCGTCGTTAGACGAACATTTCTTTCCACCTAGTGCCGTTTTCAATTTTGGAAATAGGTGGAAGTCGGAAGGGGCTAGATCCGGCGAATAATGCGCATGCGGTACTAATTGGCAATGAAACAGAATCTTTTTCTTTGCCATTCCTGGCCGTTTAGCATGAATCTCAACATTTAATTTTTGTGGAAGTTCTGCATAATATTGTCCGTTCATTGTGGCACCTTTCTAAAGGTAATCAATAAGCAAAATGCCCTTTGAATCCCAAAAAATTGATGCCATCACCTTGTTTGCCAATAAAGTGATTTTTGCTTTCTTTGGAAGTGCAGAACCACGTTCTAACCATTGTTTCGACTGTTGTTTAGTTTCGCGTGAACTGTAGTGTATCCAAGTTTCATCGCAAGTAACAAATCGCCTACAAAAGTCAACCGGATTCCGCTTACAAAGATCGAAACACTCATTAAAAATGTGCAAACGAGTGAACTAGATCAGTCGTAAGCAATAGCGGCACCCATTTTGCCGAAAGCTTGGAATGGCCAAATTCGTTCGTTAAAATGTGGTGTCCGCGTTCTGTTGAAATGTTTACCATGTCTGCTATCTCTCTTACTTTGAGTCGATCTTGCGTAATAATATTATGGATTTTTATAATCATTTCTATAGAAGTCACGATTTTGGGTGCTCCAGAGCGCACTTCATCAATAAAGCTTGTTCTACCACGTTTAAATTCATTTACCCATCTACTTATTGTGGCGGATGATGGAGCAGATTCACCTAATGTTTCTCGTAACTCATCTTTTATTTCGGTAGCTTTCATACCCTTAATTACGAAGTATTTAATAACCGCACGATACTCTGCTTTTTCCATTTTAACAAAACGACGTGTTGCTTCTTTTTCAAGCAGCTGTCAAAAATAAACTAATCAACCGATTTATCTAAATATCGAAATGTAAACATATAAATAGGCAACATAAATTACAGTGCATTTATTTTACCAATTAGATCGCCACCTATGTGTCATTCTCACTTGTCAAACTGTCCTTGTACTTATGTAATAAACAAAATAGTTTTGAGAAAAATAAAGAAAAATGAATATCTTTAATCAAGAATGAGCAATCGTTTGTTAACCCGTATTGGCACATGCATATAATAAAAGTTAAGAAGAAATTGGAATGAAAGAAATATACATTAAAAAATTTAAAGTTTCTTTGTGCGAGGGAGAAAAAAAAGCGGCAGAAATAGTTCAAAATGCTAAATAGGGGTATCGAAAAAACTTAGATTACAAATAAACTTTTCTATACCGGAAACTCAGAATCGTTTAAAACTTGTCAGCTATGTAAGTCTCATAGATGTATGTGGAAAGCAATTTTATGTTTGTGGTACCAAACGTTTCTAGGGCCTGAAATCGAGAAATTTTCCGTTTTCCCTTAATTAATCCGTAAAAGTTGAAATTAAAAATTCTTCATACGTATAAACGTATAACGTTTCAAGAGTTATGGAAATATGCCAGTGCGAGCAGAATTACATTAAATAAAACTGATCTTAAAATGCAGCATTACCTAAAAGTTGGTAACAAAGGATTCCGAGGTTTCAGTTTTTATTCTTACGAATGTAATATTCGTTTCGTACAGCTCCTGACACAGTTAATCATACCGTTATCAATTATTTTATTTTGTAAACACTTCCAAACGTCTGTTCTTCTTCTGGCGAAAACTTTGTTTAGATCGATAAAGCATGTTCGGATTTTACTGTTGTCTTTTGGTGTTTGAACACTAGGTCTTTGATTTTAATTTCCCTCCTAAATCCATTTTGAGTGTCTATTCTCGCGTCTAATCTATTGGGTTGGCAACTAAGTACTTTTGGTTTTTACTGATAGAGAGCGTTGCTTTATTTTTTGTATAACGTATGTTAGTGCTGTATTTTACCGTTTGTCGCGTGATACTAGTCACATTGCCGTAACTTCAGAAGCAAGTAGTGCGTGATTTTTATTAAAGCTATTAGTTGTGGGTTAATTTTAAATGGACTGCAGAAACGAACATTTTCGATTTTACTATTTTATTTCCGTAAGGGAAAGAAAGCTGCTGCGGCTCACAAAAAGATATGTGAAGTTTATGGTGCTAATTGCTTAACAGAGCGCACGTGTCAGAATTGGTATAAAAAATTCCGTTCTGGAGATTTTTCCCTCAAAGATGAGCAACGTTTTGATGATGACCAAATCAAAGTCATAATTGAAGAGGATCGTCATATAACTGTTCGATAGGTTGCGGAGAGGCTACATGTATCGCACACGACAACTGAAAAACATTTAAAATGTCTAGTTAAGAAGCTTGATACTTGGGTACCTCACGAATTGAAAGAAATTCATTCAACACAAAAAATCAACTTTTGCGATATGCATCTTAGACGAAATGAAACCGACCCTTTCTTAAGAAGAATTATCACTGGTGATGAAAAATGGGTCCTGTACAGTAACATTTCGAAAACGATCATGGATAATTGCATCCAAAAAAGATCATGCTGTCAGTTTGGTGAGATTACAAAGGTGTTGTGTTTTTTGAGCTGCTTCCAAGCAACCATACGATCAATTCTGATGTTTACTGTCAACAATTAATAAAACTGGATGAAGCAATCAAAGAAAAACGGCCAGAATTGTCAAATTGTAGTTTTCCACCAAGATAATGCAAGGCCTCACACATCTTTGGTAACTCGTGGGAAACTATTGGAGCTTGGCTGGAAAGTGATGCCAATCCCCCATACAGCCCTGACCTATCTGATTACCATTTATTTCGAAGTTTGCAGAATTCTTTGAATGGTAAAACTTTCACAAATGACGATGACCTTCACTCGCACCTGGTTCAGTTTTTTGCTGATAAGGACCAGAAATTTTATGAGCGCGGAATCATGCAGCTGAAAGAAAGATGGCAAAAGATCATTGAGCAAAATGGAAAATATGTAATTGATTAAAAACTATTCTTTGTTTAAAAAAAGTGTTTTATTTTATACTACAAGACCGAAACTACTTAGTTGCCAACACAATATTTCTTAGTATTTGCCCTAGCATCTTTGCATATATTTTCTCTGGAATATTTTGAAATGGTATCATTCTGTAATTGTTGTGTTCTTAATTATTTTCCAGTTTTAGGATTGTGATTAAAATGCTGGGGTTCTTTTCTACATCGCTACCAACTTTATTATCTTCAGGAGTAACTTGTTTTCTCAATCGGATATTTTCTTGTTTCAGTTATTATTTCATCATACCCTGCATTAATTTTGTAAACAATCTTATAGTATCCTACATGTGTTGTATTTATGTCTGAATATGAATATATAATTTCATCATATATCAATATTTTCGTCTTGCTCCATATCTTCGAAAATATTCTTCCCATCTTTCTCTTAATTCGTATTCTGCTTTACGAGTTTTCCCATTCCTCTTGCATTTTGTTTCAATTTCTTCATTACTCCGAAGAAGAATCTTTAGTTTTCTATGTACAGTCAATTACAAAAATGTATTAAATATCAATGTAGATTAATATAATTGTTTACATTTCAAATACTTTTCAAAGTAATTTTCCGAATTGTCATCCAGTATTCTGTACCAACATATGAAAAGTGAAAATTTTGAAGAAAATAAAAATAAAGATATACTTTGCGAGTATATTTTAAATATCCACCTAATGATCCCTTATATACGGTCACCCACAAAAGTATTCATACACCACGTGAATGTTGAATGCCATCAAATCTGAAAATTCATTGTGTTGATGAAACAACACCTTCTTCTTAGCTAAATGCGGCCGTTTTTGCTTGATTTCTTAGCTCAAACGTTACAATAAGTTCGCATAATACTCGCCGTTGATAGTTTTTCCTTTTTCATGATAGTCAATGAAAATTATTCTACGCACAGCCCAAAAAACCGATACCATGACCTTCCTGCAGATGAAATGGTCTTCGGCATCTTTGGAGACGGTTCTCTCTTTTGAGTCCACTGTTTTGATTGTTCTTTTGTCTCGGAAGTGAAGTGATAAGCCCATGTTTCATCCACGGTTATGAAACAGCGCAAAAATTCTGCTTTGCTGGAGTGTGAGCAAACGCCACACCCATCTTGAACACAGCTTTCTTATGTCCAAATTTTCAGATAATATGCGATGTAACGCACTTTTTGAAATACCTACTATGTTTGTTAGCTCGCGCACTTTTAGTCGACAATTATCCAGTATCGTTTTGTGGAGTTCTTTACCATTTCTGGAGTCGTCACTTCATTTGGTCGACTGTTAGCTTTTTTAGGAAAATAACATAATATTTTATGATTACATCTAATTACTAGCGTATTTAAGAAAAATAAATGTAGGGAATTTTTAATTTAATTAGCTTGCAAAATCGATAAGTTACAATTGTGCATGTCAAAAATCGTGAAAATATCATCTACATATCTAATCTATACTCTTGAAAAATATTTAGCGTTATGTTTAAATTCAACTTCAGAATTTCTCATGAATAAATCCTCTGTAAATGGAAGCAATCGCCTATTTCTGTTTCTTGTTTCTGTTCGCAGAACTTACCTTCGAATTGAAAACAATCTTGAGACATACATAGGTCTGTCAGTCGCAAATATTCATTTACCCTTTCCAGTTCAATGTGATTTCTATAAAGAAAATTTCATAAATATTTTAAAGTTTCTGGAATAGGTACCAAAGGAAACAATGACGTTACGTCGAATGACACTAAAGTTTCCCCGTTTTCCAATTTACAATTTTTTATTATTTAAACAAAATCCACTGAAATCATAACTGACGTACTTTCAAGCTTTCGGGCAAATTTTTGTATTCATTCCCTTTTTGAAATTAAATAATTGCGTGAATTAAACCCTAAAACAATTGGTTTAATCGACTGACTTGGTTTATGTATTTCAATAAAATCTTGCAATCAATGGATTGCTTACACTATTTCTTGTTAGGAGTTATTAACCTTGAACATTTTCTAGCGTATTTCTAGTGTCCCTATTCATTTTAGGTAAGAGTTTTTCAGATTTAACATATGAGCCTTCTGACATTAAGGGTTTCACTCTTTGATGGTAATCTTTTGTCCAGAATTACTAATTTATACCCTTCATCTGCTGTTAAATAAAATTAGTCTATCGATGTAAGACTTTTAAGCAATTAGTTATTAGTTCCACTCATAATTAATTAAACTTTTATTTTGTCTTGCCGTAAATTCTTATTTTGAATATTACAAGCCTCTAATGAAGTTTTTGAAACCTGGTTCTAAGTTCTTAATTGACGTTTCAACGGTCACAATTACCTCCTCGGTAGGAGTATCACGGCTAGGCAAATAAAATTTTAAACCTTTGCTTAGCAAGGCTATTTCTTTACGATTCAAAGTCTCACATGAATGACTGACGGCTCTAGTGTTTCTTTATAGGATTTATAACACAATACTATTTCCTAATTGTGGACAAGAATCTTTACATTTCTTATTTAGATCTTCAGCTTTGCTATCTAATATATGGTTTGTGATTTCACCAATTTTCCAATAAAAGATATATTTTTTTAATTTAATATTCTTAAATTTTTTTTATTAATTTTAATTGTAACCTTTATAATACTATTTTTAAACTACTTCTTTCATTGTACAAATAGTTCGATTCTAGTTTTAACCATTCCATTTTCGCATATGAAAGGGCTTTTCATGCCTTCTTTAATTTTCGTTAATTTTACTTTAATAAATCTAGGAAAAACGTTTCTAATTTTACACTGTTTCAAGAAGTTGCATCTGCAAATAACTCTAGCTTTACTGTATATCTTGTGATACTTGCTAAGCTCCTTCAATCGGGAGTGCAAGTTTTAACACGTATCCAGGTGCAGTACTGTGACTAATTGTCTGCTGATGACTGCATCTTGCTTGTCGTAATACGTATAAAGAATACGAACACCAATGTAGGAAGAGGTTTTATGTACCTTTCTCTGATTAATTCAATCAACTATAGTCTCCATTAAAATATACCTGAAAATGTGGTTGTCATCTTTTTTTTTAATTTCTTGCATGCTTCTTCTTCTTTTTTGCTTCTATGTGTCTTTCCATCTACAGAGTTCGTCAGTGAAGCGGTAAAATGTAAAAGCTCTCTTAATCATTTGACGTTTAGGTGAGGGCGCTAAAGTTAGTGATAAATTGTCAGTCATTTAACGCCATATATGGTGTGTATGTGTGTATGTATGGAGCAGTAGTCAGACGCTCATCGTGCTTTCTGTTTAAAATCGTTTTATAAAAATGGTCATTCCGCGACAAGTATGAGAAGGTTATTTCGCACTCAGTTCTATACTCCGCGTCATGGGCGGGCACCGTCTGCTCACACGATTAATGTATGGGTACAAAAGTTCGAAGAAATTGGGTCTACTTTTAATTTAAAACATAAAGGACCAGCAAAAAAGTTATAACGCCCGAAAAGATTGATAGGGATCGAAATGCGATAACAAATAGTCTAAAGTGTTCTGCGAAGGAACATACAGTAACACTGAATATTAGTGAACCGTCGATACGTCGAATTTTACATAAGAACTTAAGTTTTAACTTTTATAAGATTCAAATTGTTCAAGAACAACAAGAAACTGACTTGGTTTCTCGTTTGAATTTTTGTCAAGAAATGTTGCAGCACTTGGTTGGTGACGAACACTTAATCCACCATATGTTTATGTCCAATGAAGCCCATTTTCATCTCAACGGTTATGTAAATAAACAAAATAGCCCATATTGGAGCGCTGAAAACCCGCTTCAATTACATAATAAATCTTTGCATAGTCTTAAGGTGACAGTATGGTATGTCCTTTCATCATCTGGTATTATTGGACCAATCCTTTTTAAAGACGGACGAGAAAATGCTACAACCGTTATTGCAGTTCGTTTCATAAACATGGCCACAAAATTTTTGAGGCAGGAACTGGGTCGATTTCCAGAGATTACGTGGTTCCAGTAAAATTGTGCTACCAGTCACACTGCTCGTGTCTCTATTGCTGTTTTACGGGAACTCCTTCCGAAGCATATCATACCCATTTCTTTGGGGTTAGTTCAAGAACAAGGTGTACTTTGAGCGACCGCAAACGTCAGCGGAACTAAAACTAAAAATTCAAGAAGTTGCACGTATCACACCGGAAACTTTACGGCGAGTAATGGAGAATTTTCGAATAAGACTACAAGAGTGCGTAAATTGTAATGGTGCCCATCTGTCAGGTGTTGACTATAAAAAATAAAATGCCAAGTCTAATTTAACTGAAAATTATAAACAGCGTTAATGTTAAAATAAAATCTTATGTAAAGGCTGTTTTAAATTTCGCGGTTTTCTTAAAGAATAAATAAAACACATAATTTGCATTCACTTTCAAAAGCTTTTAGTGGCAATTGAAATATCAGTCATGATATTTACATGCGAAAAATAATATCTTGCAAATAGCCTCCTCTTGCAGCTCCACAGACGTTCACTCTTTTGTTAAAATTTTCAATGACATTTTGACATAATTGAGGCTCTATCTTACCAATGACACGAATAATTTCATCTTTCGAAGCAGGACTTGATTGTGGATTGTTTATATAAACCTGACTTTTCACATAACTCTAATGAAAATAGTCCAACGGTGTCAAATAACATGATCTTGGTGGCCAATTAAAAACACCGTTTCTCAAGAGTACACATCCAAGTAATTTTTCTCTCAACAAATCAATCGATTCGTGTGCAAAATGCGATGTAGCGTCATCCTAGTGAAACAGCATGTCCTCTAGATCAATATTCAGTAATTTAGGCCACAAAAATTCGGTTATCGTCCGACTATATCCATCAACATTGACAGTTACAGCTTCACCAGCAGCATTTTCAAAGAAATAAGGCCCAATTACACCACCTGCCCATAAAGCACACCAAACAGTAACTCGTTTAGGACGCATGGGTTTCTCATGAATAATTCGTGGATTGTCCTCACTCCAGATACGGCAATTTTGTTTATTAGCATAGCCACCAAGTTCAAAATGTGCCTCATCGGAAAACATTATGTTTTGAAAAAAATCAGCTGGTTGTTCAATGATGAAATTGACAAATGAACGACGTTTTATATGACCTAATGGCTTCAGTTGCTGTGTTATTTGAACCTTATATGCCTTCAGAGTTAAATCCTTGTGTAAAATACGCTATGTTGTTGATCCCCTAAGTCCAAGTTGTTGCGAACGTCGTCTAATGGACATTTCAGGATCTTCAGCAACACTTTCACGAACCAAACCAATATTTTCCTGTGAACGATCACTGCGACTGTATTTTTCACTTTTTTGATCTTTCACGGAAACGGTCTCTTAAAATTTTTTAATAATTCGACCAATAGTGTTTTCAGATGGACGATTATGTAAACCATAAAATTCACGTAATTTTCTAAAAACTTTTCACAGAATCTTGATTTTCATAAAATAATTCAACAATTTGAACGCGTTGTTGTACTGTGTACGAAGCCATTTTTATAAATGTCATACATCACACTTTTTAAATGCCCACATACCCAAACAAATTCAGTGCGTCATCTATATTTTATTTATTTTTAAAAAAAGCCGCGCAATTTGTAATAGCCTTTAGATAGAGTAATTTCAAGTCTTCCCGCTTCATTGACGAAACCTATATTTACGATAATAAATTAATTCTCTCGTCTGCAGGCAGTTTTTCCCAGTTTCGTTTTTCGGTTTTGACGTCCTTTATATTATCTATCCGCCATGCCATTTTCTAAGTGGTTTTATTTCAAAATATTATAACTTAAAAAATAAGATTTTCGGTATTTAATGGTTTAATTAAATAAATATCGCGTGGTATTTCTGGCAAGCGTTTTAAGGTATTCTAAAGAGTAAGTTTATATACAAACATACGTGTTATATATAATATACTGCAATGCCTACAAACGTGACATAATATTCCTTTATATATATTTCAGTTATCTATTCCTTTACGTGTGTAAATATACATCGGCAAAAGCATTTGCAATTCAACGGAAACAAATATTTGTAAAGGAACGGTAATTGTCAAAACTCTAACAATGTATCCTGGGGTATTTTATTTGATCATTTGTGTATGTGTTTGTGTGTGCGTGTGTGTGAGTAAATACTTCCAGATCGACGGGTACTATTGGAATAGTAAAGAGAAAGTTCATCAAACTCACTTCTTGTTGCTTACTCTCCGAACTTTCCGCCTTTCTTGTTTTCCTCTTCGCACCAGCAACACGAAAATAATTGATATATAAAGATAAATGTTGCGTCCCACGGACAACCCCCTCGAACCTACTCGGGTGGTATTCAATCAATAATGTTTCGTTTTTTTTTTATTGGTAATTTAATAGCCACTGACGTAAATAATAAACGAATGGTATAATTAATCGACGCTCTATCGGTAGGACGAGTATCTTCTTTTCTCTACTACGTTTTTGGGTTTTATAATATGGATCTCTTTTGCATTAGAAAATGTAAGTTTTGACATACAATTAAAATTACTTTGTCTTAGACTAGACTAATGCTTAACTAATTTGTATTCGAATAAAACATACGAGGGCGTAAAACTCCGGGATATGGCAACATTTAAGTTGTATATATATATATATATATATATATATATATATATATATAATCCAAATCAATGAAATTAATTGGGTATTCGGTCAATTGTTAAGACACAATTGACCGAATACCCAATTAATTTCATTGATTAGGATTATCTTACAACGGTCGACCAAAACACTTTTAGCTAGTTTTATATATATATATATATATATTCATACAGATATATTATGTTATTTTCCAATATTAAATATGATTTGTCCATTTCATTTATCGGCTTATTTACACAAGCAGTAATATTAAATAATACCCAATTAATTTCATTGATTAGGATTATCTTACAACGGTCGACCAAAACACTTTTAGCTAGTTTTATATATATATATATATATATATATATATATATATTCATACAGATATATTATGTTATTTTCCAATATTAAATATGATTTGTACATTTCATTTATCGGCTTATTTACACAAGCAGTAATATTAAATACTATTTCATTTATTGAAATTGTAATACCATCGTATTTAGCTGGTAAGTTGCTAATTGCATTTTAACACAGCGCAAGCTATTAACCGGTAATAAATAGACAAAGACAATGGCGCATTGCTGTTCTTTGCTTTTGTTCATTTTACTTTCGAATTGGAAACACTTTTGAGACATACGAGAGTGGTCCCAGAAATACCGACTTAACAAAGAAAACACAAAAATTGTGGAAAGAAATATATTTATTTTTCAACAGAATCTCCTTTCAGCTCTATACACTTTTCCCAGCGATGTTCCATAAGTTCGATGCACTTTTTATAAGAACTGTCTTACTCCTCAAAATAGCCATTAACTGCCGACATCGCTTCTTCATCGTTGGAAAGTCTTTGACCACTGAGACATTTTTCAGATTTAAATACAGAAATTAATCCGAGGGAGCTAAATCTGGCGAATAATAGGGTGCATGAGGTGGCAATTCAAACTCTAATTCATTAATTCTTGCCATTGCAATAACTGGACTTGTGAGCTGGTACATTGTCTTGATGAAACAACACTTTCTTCCTAGACAAACGCGGCCATTTTTGCTTGATTTCTTCGCCCAAACGTTGCAATAGGTTCGCGCGATACTCTCCGTCGATAGTTTTTTCTTTTTCAAGGTAGTCGATGAAAATTATTCCACGCGCATCTCAAAAAACCATGGAATCGGTTTTTTGAGCTTTCCTGCAGATGAAACGGTCTTCGCCTTCTTTAGAGCTGGTTCTCCCTATTGAATCCATTGTTTTGATTTTTCTTTTGTCTCGGGTGTGAAGTGATGGACCCACATTTCATCAATGGTTATGAAACGGCGCCAAAATTCTCCACTTTTTATAATGCCTACAATGTCTGCTAGCTCGCGCACTTTCAGTCGACGATCATCTAGAACTGCTTTGTGGCTTTTCTCCACCATTCCTGTAGTCGTCACCTCATTTGGTCGACCACTGCGATGCTAGTCTAGGCAGCTCGTTCAAGCTCCGCTACCCAATATTTCACTGTTGCAAACGACGGAGCAGACTCACCCATAGTAAAATCCAGTTCAGTTTTTATTTCGGTTGGGCTGAGGCCTTTCAAATAAAAGTATTGTATCACGTAATGATGACCAATTTTCTTCATTTTCACAAATTCACTGAACACGTTCACTATTGATGGCTACCAAACAAATACCAAACAACGTGGCGTCTTCAAACTTGAAACATGTGTTTTATAGATTATGTACTATCTAATACAGTTACATTTTTCAAACAACTACCGCCATCTCTAGCTCAGGCCGGGTAATTATGGAACCACCCTCGTACATAGGGTTGTTAATCGTAAATATTCATTTACTTTTTCCTGTTCAATCTTATTTCTATAAAGGAAACCTAAATGTTTGTAAGTTTCTGGAATAGGTGCTGAACGAAACAATTACGCTACGTCGAATAATACTAAAATTTCACCGTGTTTCTATTTGCAATCTTTGATTATTTGATCAAATCTACTGAATTGGCAACTGACAAACTTTCGAGTTTTTCGGGCAAATTTTTTTATTCTTTCACTAACCATTTTGAAATCAATTAATCGATGAATTAATTTCTGAAATAATTGCTCTAATCGAATTATTTAACTTGTGTATTTTAGGTAAACAATACGTTCTCGGGATCAATTTATAAGTCCTGTTAAAAATAGCTAACTTTGAGTATTTTTTTAAGGCGCCTGGAATGTTTCTAATGATTTTATCATAACGAATTTGTTTTTATTGAAGTAGATCATGAAAAGAAATGGTCCCAAAGTTGGCCCAGCAGTACACCATTATTTATAAGAGCTTCCCGGTAGTTCTCGACAATTTTTTTCTTATTAGATAAGTAAGATAATAACCAGGGTAAAGATGTTTATTTAAGCTCTTAGAGTTCAAGTTTACAAATTAGTTTATAATCATCAATACTCTTAAATATCCCAACACTTTTCGTTTAAGGAACAATTAGCTATTGATATTATTATGACCAAAAGTTAATTTTTTGTTTCACATGAGAGTACCTGCATAAATGGTCTATTATACAAAAGATTAGGTAAACTCTTAAGCCAGTAAAACGTTTAACTTTAAGCACCGTTTATCATAAGTCATTATAAATATAATAATACGTTTTACCATAAAACGGGCTATCTAGAAGACTCGTCTCCAATTTACATACATAGGCAATCATATTTTAATAGATAACATCTCCCCTTCGAAACTGTTATTTCCTTACTCGTGTATCTTTTCTTCCCTTAATAGCTAAGTAAATAAATTAGTATCATTGACACACAATGGGCAGCTTTCCAAGAAATACCGATGGATTTCGATTTTTATCCGTCCATTGTTAAAATGCCCAAAAGAATAACTGCCACGGTATTGGTAGTTGGTCTGGTGCCTATGCAAATGCTTTAAAAAACAAATCGTTTGAATTTGTTACTTATATATGTACACTGCCGCTGGTAATAGTTCGGACACCTACTAATATATCCGAAATCGTTCTTAGGAGTAAGGTTGCAATTAATTTAGGTAAAAAATATTATACGAGGCTAGCCGTTATATTTTGGAAACTGGCAGCACTAACTGTGCTGCCGATCTGATGATTACATCGTGAACTTTGTCCTTTTTGAACAGTTTTATTATCCGGTCGCTATTTGTATTTTTTACAGTAACTTTAAAATTTTATTTCAGCGAAAAAATGGAATTAACTCCTGAACATTTGCGGTATATCGTTGGTATAGTGAACTCAAACTTGGACGGTGTTCTTTGGACAATGAATTTCGTGAAGGTCGTCCCACAAATGCTGCTGTGTCGGAAAACATCAATACAGTGTCTGAATTGATAATACAAGACAGTCATATGACATACCGTGAGATCAAGGCATCTCTAGATACTAGTAACACTAGCGTGCATAAGATCCTGCTTCGAAGAACATTTATAAAGTCGACACAGGTGATGAATCTTGGATCTATACGCATGAGCACGACAGTAGACAGCAGTTGACTGTCTATACTGACTGACTATTCCAAGATGAGTCAAAACCAACAAAAGTTGCTCGAAGCACATCAAAACAAATGGTTTGCTGTTTTTTCGGAAAAACCTGTCACTTTGCAACTGTGCCCTTAGAGAGTTGTAGAACGATCAATTCTGAATGGTACGCAACTATTTATTTGCCAAAAGTTTTTGAAGAAATAAGGAAAACAAACCAAAAACGACAGATCATTTTCCACCATAACAATTCGAGCTCTCACAGTCGGTTCAAACTATTGAATATTTGACCGAGCAAAACATTGAATTGATGAGCCATCCGCCGTACAGCCCTGATTAAGCACACTGTGATTTCTTTTTGATCCCACACGTGGTCAACGGTTTTCTGCGTTGGAAGAGGCAGTTGGAGCATTAGAAACTCATATTTTGGAGAAACCGCCTTCACAGTGGCAGCAATGCTTTTTGGGTTGGTTTAAACTAATGCAAAAGGGCATTGATTTTCAAGGAGAACATTTTGAAACGCATTAGAACTATTTTCGATAATAAGAATTTTTTTTTGTTTGCTATTCCCGGAATATAAACGGCTACCCACGCAGTGTGATATACTTCATAAAGCTTCCAATATATTCACTAGAATTTACATCTAATAACATCTAGAAACAATTTCTATACTTAAGGACATTGTAACATTTTATAATGATTCTAAGAAAGCCCGATCACCGTTTCATTTTCAAAGGTCAAATTATGTGGTACCCAACGTGAACATATCTTCTTAATGGCTAAATGTTCATGCAGGATGTCATGCACGCTGGTGCTACTAATACCTAGAGATGCCTCGATCTCACGGTATGTCACATGACGGTCTTGTATTATCAATTCAGACACTGCATCAATGTTTTCCGTTACAACAGCATTTGTGGGACGATCTTCACGAAATTCATTGTCCAAAAAACATCGTTCAAGTTTGAGTTCACTATATCAACGATATACTGTAGTTTTCGATGGTGCTACATCAACATATAAAGAACTCAGCTCGTCAATGCATTCTTGTTGAAATAATCCATACCGAAAGTTATAAAAAATAATTGCACGAAAATGTTCGCGAGTTAATTTCATTCTTTCGCTGACATTTTTATGTTACCGTCAGCAATAGAAATAGCTACCATATAATAAAATTGTCAAGGTAAATATATTGTCAAAAATGGCAAACTTCACGAAGCAATCATCAGATCGGGGGCAACACTAACAATGTTGCTAGTTCCCAAACTATAAACGGCTACCATCGTAAATAGAATATTTATTTACTATTATTATTGTATGTATGTATAGTAAGAGTCAATGTTTGTCTTGGTTTTATATGTCCTAAATATGTTCTAATGTTCATAATATTCCTCTTTAATTCTTTAGTTTTAATATAATTTGGATATCCATCGACATTTTAATTTCTTTTAAATGTGCAAACTAATACGAGGGTGCGTTTTTATATTCGCGGAATGAGCGCGTTGTAAAGGGGTAAGTAGGCGCATTGGGGACGTGGCCTGTGCAGCGACTCATGATTAGTATAAATACGAAGTTTCATTGTTATTAGACAGTTAGTCTTTGAGCTATCGTCAACCAAGTAACATAATCAGGAGTGAAAAGTGAAATATGGAAAAAATCGAATATCGTGCCGTTATAAAGTTCCTTACCAGGCAAGGAAAATCAGTCGCGACCATAATGAATGAGATGTTATTGGTTTACGGCGACTCTTGTCCAGGAAAAACCATGGTGTACAAGTGGCATAGTTTATTTAAACAAGGAAGGGAATCCCTTGAAGACGACCCGAGGTCGGGCAGGAGCATTGAGGTGACCACGCCAGCACTTATCCAAAAAGTTGAACAAATTGTACTCGAAGATGCTCGACTAAAGAAGAAACAAGTCGCAGAAATGGTTGGAGTATCCGATACAATAATTTTTAAAATCCTACACGATCATCTCGGCATGTCGAAGGTCAGCGCAAGATGGGTGCCGAGAATGCTCACGCCGCCGCAAAAACAACAGCGCGTAGAGTGTTCGCGTGCATTTTTGGACGTCTGTAATGAAGACAAGGATGGTGTATTGAGTGGAATTGTTGCTAGAGACGAAACTTGGGTTCATCATTATGAACCGGAGTCCAAGCAAGACTCTATGCAATGGCATAAAAAGGGCACAGCACCTCCCAAGAAATTTAAAGTGTCACAATCAGCTGGCAAACTCATGGCAACGGTATTTTGGGACTCGGAAGGAATATTGTTGATTGATTATAAAGATAAAGATGTTTCTATAACCGGAGAATATTACGCTTCAATATTAGAGCGACTAAAAGAAGCCATTATAGAGAAAAGACGGGGAAAATTGACAAAAGGTGTTCTGCTTTTGCACGACAACGCGCCCGTTCACAAGAGCCGCGTTGCGTTAGCTGCCCTGCATAAGGTGGGCTTCGAAATTGTGAATCACCCACCCTACAGCCCAGACCTGGCCCCGAGTGATTATTACCTGTTTCCGAAAATGAAAAAAGAGCTGCGGGGTAAAAAATTTACTGCCGATGATGAAGTCAAGGAGGCAGTTTCGGCGTATTTTGCAGATAAAGAGAAATCATTTTTTTATGAGTGTATAAATAAATTAATTGAAAGATGTGAAAAATGTATCCGTCTTGCAGGTGAATATATTGAAAAAGAAAAATAATTTGGTTTTTTTATTTCCACCCCTTGTCCCCCATTCCGCGAATATAAAAACGCTCCCTCGTATGTCCTAAATATGTTCTAATGTTCATAATATTCCTCTTTAATTCTTTAGTTTTAATATAACTTGGATATCCATCGACTTTTTAATTTCTTTTAAGTGTGCAAACTAATATAATAGTGTACATACCTGCGGTGTAAGTACGTGGATACTGTATTATACTAAAATAGACGCTAGAGAACAGATGCTAATGCATGCCCCGTTTTACGTTAATAGTTTTTAAAGGAATTTACATTGTTCCAAAATATAAAAGCAACTTTTGTTACAAACACACTCACATGCTCACCGCCGGCCTACACTACCGTACATAGCCTTCGAAGAAAGACAGACCCGCTTTTACAGCAACAAAATTAATATGAAAATTTCCGGGGTTCCCATAAATTTCACTTGACGTCGCTTTACAGGGATTACTTTACATTCACACCATTTACACTAAATCTGCTTCTAAATCGGATGAATTTAAAAGTCGCATAAATTAAGAAGATAAAAAGCAACAAATAAATTATGCATTTAGCCACCGCCTTGGTGAATTTCAGCCGAATTAATTCGTCCAATATGTTTTGAGTTCAAATTGACTGTCACAAAAGACAACGGTCGTATTTTATTTTATTACTGGAATTTTATGTAAATTGGTGACAGAATGGAAAATTAGTGAATAGAAATAGATACGGAAGAAGTATTTATAAATAGATAGAAACCGCGCATCTAAGTATTAGATTTATAATCTTTGACATAGGGTGTGTTATAGTAAAGAACTATTTAGGGTCTCTTTACGAGCATTTCTCAATAAAAACTTACAAGCAATTTTTATTTAACGAACTTAACAGAAATCTTTATTAAGACATGAATATTACTCTCTGCTACTGGTGCATCATTTTATAGCTGTCGCTGTTTGTAAAATTCCGTCGACTATTAATGGAAAAATTCTTCATCGAAACGGCCGTTAATTAAAATTTTAATGCCCAATTGCTTTGAAATCACAGAGTAAATTGGGTATGTAAGGTAGCTGTTGTAAGACTTCCAAGCGAACACCGG
Organism: Dermolepida albohirtum; assembly: GCA_031893035.1. Classification (NCBI taxonomy): domain Eukaryota; kingdom Metazoa; phylum Arthropoda; class Insecta; order Coleoptera; family Scarabaeidae; genus Dermolepida; species Dermolepida albohirtum. The sequence goes on along the minus strand of JAVIWB010001918.1, from coordinate 213,376 downwards.
CAGTAGTCTATAACTCTTCGGATTACATGAAGGCAAGAATTATCGTGTAAAATGATGATTCTTTTTCGAGGTTCCAATTTCTGCCTAAAATAGATGCTGGCATTCAAACAATTTAAATTGTTTATATATCGTTCAGGATTGATGTTGACACTAATTTCCATAAAATATAAAACTAGTATGCCCTGAGATTTAAGGAAATACACCCTTCAGTGCTTCTCTTGTTGAAAGTTAAGAGGAACATATGTATATTCACCTTTATCTGTACGCGGCCATTGCATCCTCTGGTATTTGAATACTGATTTGAAATGATAACATTTTATACGTTTATCTTCGTTAACAATTTGCTGTAAAAATGCAATATCTTGGTTTTGCTAGGGTATCAGACAGTGTAGTGTCAAGGCCTATCACAAATTATTCTAATCTTCAATAAGCAGCGGTGGAATTTTTTGATCATCAATTTAGTGATAGCCAAAACTAGAAACAATGGAATGGACAGCTTTAAAACTTGTGCTCAACATTTAAGGTTTTCTAGCTTTTATTTGCCTGTTACATGTAAAGTAATTTTCAACTGTCTTACAATTTCATCCGATACTGGAACATAGCCTATACTAAGCGAGCCAAATTTTAAGTTGAGTCTGTTCATTGTCGACATTTATTACGCCATTCGCCAATCCCGCATGGGAAAGGCTATAGCCACATTGTACAGTAACAATGCAATCTATGCTATCCAAAAACCATACCAGACGTAAATTTGACGATAATTTGAAAAATAATATTTAATTTGGAAAATATATATCCTACCCCATTATCACCACCGAAGTTTATAAAATATAGAATGTACTGGCGAAGAACTTTCATTTATAAATAAAAAAGAGAAAAGCTTCTTCTTTACCCTGTTTGGCTAAGTCTTTTGGTTTCTCGGTTTGTTCGAAGACTTCCTAATAAATACGAGCAAGCAGTCTTTAGTAATACCGGCGAAGAGTATTCAGTAATAAATAAACAAAAAAAGCTTCTTTTTTAAACTGTTTGTTCTAATCTCTTGGTCTGTTTACATTGTTATGTAAAATGATTTTTTTGGCGAGGTTCATATTTCTCTCTGTAATAGATGGTGGCAAGCAGATAGTTTAAAGTGTTTATCTCCTGAGCGATATTTTCAGGATTGAAGTCGACACAAAGTCTTCTAAAATCTAAAATCTGTACACCCTGGCATTTAAAAAATACAGCCTCCAATGTTTTTCTTACCGAAAATTAAGATATTCCTTTAAAAAGTACTGGATTTAATTGAGCATCAACTTTATGACATTTTTTAGTGGAGTTTGTTTTTGTTTATATTTATTACATCTTTCGACTCTAAGATAGGATTCTATGTCGTTGGATGTACATGCTATACCACAATATGGCTCTAAACGAGGAGCCCAAATTTTAGCGTAGACTTCACAGTCCCAGAAACAATGCCCATAGTCTGGTTGAGGACAGAATCCACTCTATTTACATATGAGTTGTTTAGATAGGTGGTGGCGCAATGCTCTACTGCCCAATATGCGAGACTTAGTGTAGAGGTTCGTAGAGTAGCTGCCCGTGCCCACCATATCCCAGTAAGTTTGTACGAGAAGATAATTTTCCTCGTTTGTAGTTTCGCGACAACATTAGACCAATGCTTCCTGTACGAATGTATCCTATCTAGCGTTACCCCAATATATTTGGGGTAGGGGTTTTCGAGTGGAATTGTGCCATCAAGAATTACTTATATTGTTTTTTGGGCTAATAATTTCGCGGTTTCTTTAAGGAACAAATTAAACACATAATTTGCATTCACTTTCAAAAATTTTTATTGGTAATTGACAATTATATGCAAAAAATAATATCTGCCAAATGGCCTCCTCTTGCAGCTCCACAGGCGTCCACTCATTTGTAAAAATTTTTAATGACATTTTGACATAACTGAGGCTCTATCTCAACAATGACACGAATAATATCATCTTCAAAGCAGGAATTGATTGTGGATGGTTTTTATAAACCTGACTTTTCACACAAACCCAAAGAAAATAGTCAACGTTGTCAAATCTCATGATCTTGCTGGCCAATTAACATCACCGTTTCTTGAGACTACGCGTCCAAGAAATTTTTCTCTCAATAAATCAATTAATTCGTGTACAAAGTGAGGTGCAGCGCCATCCTGTTGAAACCACACATCCTCTAGATCAATATTCATTAATTCAGGCCACAAAAATTATTACACCACCATAATACACACCAAACAATAACTCGTTTAGGATGCATACGTTTCTCATGAATAATTCGTGGATTTTCCTCACCCCTGATACGGCAATTTTGTTTATTAACATAGCCACCAAGTTCAAAATGTGCCTCATCGGAAAACATTATTTTTTGAGAAAAATCAGCTGGTTGTTAATTGATGAAATTGACAAATGAACGACGTTTTAAATGATCTAATAGATTCAGTTCCTGTGTTATTTGAACCTTATACCCAATTTTGTTTCGGTTTCCCCACTTAGCTAAAATTTGGTACCCACTCCATTGTTACTGCTTCGGCAGTCTCGTTTGTACTATTCGTTGAACGTGGTCATGCCAGGTTAATTGTTTTCTTTCAATATCTTTCATGACTGTATCCACTATTTCTATTCGTTAAACATTATTTTTTGAGAAAAATCAGCAAGTTGTGAACGTCGTCTAATGGACATTTCAAGATCTTCAGCAACACTTTCACAAACCAAACCAACATTTTCTTGTGAACGACAACTACGACTGTATTTTTCACTTTTTTGATCTTCCACGGAACCGGTCTCTTGCAATTTTTTAATAATTCGACCAATAGTGCTTTCGGATGGACGATTATGTAAACCATAAAATTCACGTAATTTTCTAAAAACTCTTTTCACAGAACGCCGCTTTTCATAAAATAATTCAACAGTTTGAACTAGTTGTTGTACCGTGTACGAAGCCATTTTTATAAATGTCACTCATCACACTTTTTAAATGCCCATATACCCAGACAAATTCAGTGCGACATCTATACTTTATTTATTCTTTAAAAAAATCACGCAATTTGTAACACCATTATAACACTCGATACATATGCATATATACATAGTAACATTAAAGAAATATAGAAAATGTAAAAACGAAGAAGGTTGGGCTACTTAATTTTAAATACGGGTAATTGCAAAAATCCATAAAAAGATACGTTTAGTAAAGGTTTCTAAGTAATATACAATAGCAGACGTAATACCTGCCACATATTCATTCATTGCTGGAATTTTCCGACGCTAACTACCTCAAAAGTAACTTTACAGTTATCTACATTCATTAGCTTCTTGTAATTATATGCATTATGTGCCATTTTGTCCATTTCTCGCTGAATAAAAACATGCCGTACTGATATTAGCCATCAAAAATAACTACAGTATCCCGGCATAAATGCTAATAATCAACAGAGATAATAGTAATTGTCATAATAATTATTACACACGAACGCCGAGCGGCGCAGCCTTTGTCTTGTGTCATATATACGATGATATGCATAACCCTAACCTACATACACACACATGTAGTTAATAATTATACGCCTGCCGTTACGGTAAGTTGCCTCGAACGGGTTTAACTGGTCTGAAAACGTATGGTCTTAAAGGCGTCTATAACCGTAACAAGTTATTTATTGCTGGAAATTGTTTTAAGGCGGACGAATTAGTCAAGCTTATCGATATTGCGGGCATCTAGCGGGCTATCATATAAATCTGGTTGAGTTGCACATCTCGGAAGTCTCCATTACATTGCAAGAGAGATTTATATATACTGGCCGCGTATAAGAAATGAATCGAATCGATTGTCAGATATTGATGGCTTAATCTGAGATGAAGAAGATCAAGTCATGAAGTGTTCGCTTTTTATATTGCACGTGCTCCGTACACACATGTAAAGAACACATATTTCTTGCTATCTCTGATGCGAAATAAATTAAATTTATGAGCTAAGATGAAGATGGTGGTGCTGATCCTAAGATAAATTAATATTACGTAATTTCTATGTTACATTTTTTTAATTAAAGTCAATTCTTTTTGCATATTATGTAACTATTTCTATATTTTAGTTCAGTTTCAGGAATTTTTGTGAATATATCCTATTCCTTTAAGACCACCAAAACTTATAAATTATACAAAGGGTACTAGGAAAGTTTTGCAATATGACGCAACAATGAATCGTAGGTAGCTGCTTGTTGCTGCATTGTGAGACATGTTCATACGTGCATAGTAGTCGCCGCGCCAAGTCTTTGGGCTCAGCTATTCATTAGCATTAAGAGTGTAAAGTGCTTGCGATGGCATCATGGTCACGAAATGAGATAAGGGCAGTTTTGCGTTATAATTTCGTGCGAGATTTAAACATAGACCCAGTGCTTCAAAGAAATAACTCTTGCACTAGGTGATATTTGTCCACATCGCACGACGATATTCAGGTGGTATAGAGAATTCTAAAGGGGAAATTTAACTGTGGAGGATGCTGAGAGGCAGGGAAGACCACGAACATCAATTACGGAGGAAAACGTTACTACTGTGAAAATGAATGGCGAGAACAGGCGAGTGACCTACCAACAGATAGAGGGTACTTCGGGCCTAAATGCACCAGCAATTCGTTCGATTCTGCATGATTATTTACACGCGAAGAAACCTTGTTCTCTCTGGGTGTCGCATCGACTGACTGAAGAGCAGATAACACGACGTGTGACTTGGTGCCGGGAGATGCTAAAAAAGTTTAATAAGGGACAATTTCGGTATGTGAACAACATCGAGACAGGTGGCGAGACTTGGCTGTACTATTAAGATGTGACCAAAGCTCTAAGTTTGGGTCTTTGATGACGAGGACACACCCGTAGTTGTCAGAAAATTCCGATCTGTAAAGAAGAAAATGATAGCTGTATTTTTCAAATCGAGTGGAATTGTAGAACGCGTCGTTTTGGACACACAGAACGCCAGTCACAGCTAAGTGGTATACTGAACAGCGCCTGTCTAAAGTCATTTGAACTATGAAGAACCTGCAGCCAAGGTCAAGAATGGACACCTGGTTCCTCCATCACGATAATCCTTCAACTCACCGCGCCAAAGCCTCCGGCGAATATTTGACCACGACAGGATTGAAACTTCTCAAGCGCCCTCCCTACAGTCCAGATCTTGCTCCCTGCGACTTTGCACTGTTACTGCATGTGAAAATGAAGCTAAAAGGGAGGCGGTTTTCCAGTGATGAGGACCTTCTGCAGGCTTAGGACAACGAGTATAATTTACTCCCTAGTGAAAGTTGGCAGAACTGGATGTAGGGGTGTATTGAGTGTAGAGGAAATTACTTTGAAAAAATTAAATAAACAAGGCTGTATTGCAAAACTTTCCTAGTATCCTTTGTAGAATATATTTGTGAAAAATTTTCAGTATTAAATAATGGAAGAGAAAAGCTTCCTCCATTGTTTTAGTAAAACTACTAGTTTCTTGGCCTTCTTGGTTTCTAACCTTTGTAAAATTCTTATATTCACATCTTAGTTTTGTTTAGTGTTTAAATGAAAACGAAGACTTAATTTCTATTTTCTGAGGTTTAGCATCGTGTGCTGAATTCTTTCTAATCATATTTTAGCTGCTTGGTCTATTTCTGTGCAATTTCCACATTTGTAAAATTCTATATCAAAGTTTTCTTATCTTAGTTTTGTTTAGTGTTTAAATGAAAAAGAGAACTTGGTTATTATTTTCTGAGACTTAAGATCGTGAACTATAATTTGCTTTTAAAAAACTAAACCTTTACTATATAATGCAAAGGCAGATCGTAAAGTAATGAATCTGGACAAAGAAGCACAACCGTTTTGTATTTTTCAACGTATTCCACTTATAATTTATTACATTTTAACCACATATATCCACTTTTATTAAGTAAAAAAAGCTTTCTTAAACTGCTGAACTATGCGTCAAATTATCTACATTCAACCCAAATCTCTTTCCACCGAACCAAGTTTTCAGGTTGGCAAAAAGAGAGAAAGTATGAGTGGGCCAAATTTGGTGAAGAGACTCGATGCGGAAGCCGTTCCACAATATAGTTTTTTGTCATTGAAATTGTGGAAGTGTGAACATGTGTTTTATCCTGATGAAAAAGTACTCGCTTTTTCTTTATTTGGGACCTTTTGATTTGTACTGATTCGTGCAGTTAATCTTAAAGAGATGCATAATATTTGACTTTATCATTTATCTTTTTGAATATAATTGACAAGAAGAATTCATAACGATAGCCATAAAGTTTCCGACCGAGCGCGTGGTCGTGCTTACTTCAGAGTACTTCTTCCAGCATCAATCCACTGTTTCGATTGTTGCTTCATTTCAGGTATGTATTGTTATATCCAATGATATGCTTCATTCATATATAATAATGAGTAGTAATGCCTCTTTATTAAATACCGATGAATTTGAAATCTCTAAAAACAATTAACTTAAGTCGACTTTTGTAACATTGCAAATATTTCAACGTAAAAACATCTGATGCATCTGCGGATTACAAAATAATTCCTTTTCCGAGAAACCTTCTTACAACGGCAACGGCATGTTTCCTAGAATGGTTTTTCAATTTTACATTCAATTTCATTTTATATTATTTGCAATTACGATAAGGCTTCTAATATAAATCTTTGCAATAAATTAATGCATTCACAGAGAATAATATTTACTGCATTAATTATTTACCTGTCTAAAAATTATTACCAGAGATTCACTTTATTTATTCTTTAATTCTATTGTTAATCGATTACACTAAACAAGTCGTGTGATCTATCATTTTAATCTACTTTTCTCAATTGTTATTTATACTATTTTAAATGTCATCGCAATCCCTTTTATTTATTTTTCATTAACTTTTGACTTGTCCTTCATCTTTATTCTGTCATTGGTCAATCTCTGTGTGTGACCACTGCAGTCACTTGTGCCCCACCAATTTCTTTATAAAGTTTCTCCCTTTTAGAGAGTCTGGCTTTCTTCCAACAACCCTAGAACACTGCACACGTATTGCGTACAAGGTACATAGTGTTCACGCAATTTAATATACATATTTCACGTTCGCGATTTCAAGGATATACATACTATATACATGCACACGCAAATAAACGAATTCATATTCTTCTTAATCGTTAAGTTTGTGAAGTCTTGGCTCCAATTTCCAGGACTTTTCTTTGTCTTTATATCTTCCACTTCATTTTTTATTTATTTAGTTTATGCCAAAGTACATATTAAGACAGACCCAAAAAAACATGTAAAAGAAGACAATGATACAAACATATGTATACAGTTTCTCCCTTTCAGAAAATATTCTTGAGTCCTTGATTGGCGATAATAAGTCTTCCTCAATATAAGGCGAATAAGTACTACTCAAAAATCTAAATAAACGAGTTTCTGTTGACCATTCTTACAAATATTATTACAGTACAAGTAGCGTATTGTACACGAGCGGACTTAAAGATGTTCCATTTCGGAACGAACGGTCAGCAAAAGCAATAAACTTTTCAAAAAATATCTTTACGACACCAATCCGTTAAGAACTATTCCTAAAATAATTTCTGTTATACTAGATAAATAGTAGACAGTATTAGATTGGTTTTGATATCTTTCACAATTAAATGCTGAACAAATACTTTGTATTCAGCTTTTTAAATAATAAACTAAATATCCGCTTGCCTTCCATTAAATCTAATTAGTTCGAAAATCGATACGTACCAAAACTTTAACAAACTTATAAACTATACATCGTCAGCTAGGAAGCAACGAAGTTCTGTTCTAAAATCAAACGCTAGAAGTAAACAACGCGTTATTGAATGTATTTTTTATTTTTGTCCGTGTTTGTCTATCTTGTTTCAGATTTGCCGAACGAGGAGAAGCGCTTTACTAGGATCAATAGGGGACTTATAATAATCCGTGGAGGTTTATTGCTGAACTTAAATAGAAAACTTTCGGAGCGCTACAAATTGAAGATGAAATTAAAGTTTTCCAATAAATAGTAACAAATATATTGCACATAAATAACATCGAATATATTATCAATAAATAAAAACTAATGTATTTGAGCTTATTTCTAACATAAGGCATTAAAATACTGAGTGTGCCATGGCATGATTGCCACAGCTTAAGTTTCTGTTACTGAAGAAATATCAAGTTAAAAATGCCGAATGACTATACTCTCGAAACTCTATCGTAACTGAGTTACAAACGTTTGAAGTTAAGTCTACTAATGGCAGGTCTTATGTACATACGTCTATTAACGTTTCCTATAAAATGTTCTTACAACAGTACTGGTTGATGTCCTCTTAATGTAAGGCAACGAATATGAATACATCACCATTACGTACTTCCTGATTTACACGAGCCGGTAAATTGGAAGAGGTTCAGCGGTTGCTGGACTGCCAGGTTCATCAGATTTTAAACACCTAAATTATTTTCTATGGGGAAGCATGGAAAATTAAAAATTTTTTGAATAATAATTTGAAAACACAGCCCAACATCGAAGTTTTTATTATCAGGTCGAAAGTGTAGCCAAATTTATTTCTTTTACTGAAACATACAAGAGCTCTTTCTAGTTTGCTGTCGTTACTGTTCGATTTAAAAATATTGAGCCAGAATTGAAATTTAGATCGTAATCCTTTTTGTGGTTATATTGGGTATCGTTCAACTCCTGAGAGTCTCTGCGCGATGTAGACAGTCTGTGACTGTGTGTCGCATGATTTGCCTTAGCGTTCATAGTCACAACTCGGAGATTCTGCCCTAACACACCTCTATAAAACATCGACACCTTTGCCACGTCCTCTGCGAATATGATTCAACTTTATCCATACAGAGTGCTGTAGTTGGTGTTCGTTGAAACCGGTAGTTGGGTTAGTTATTTGAATATAGTTTTGCTCTGTGGAGGGTCTTTATATCAATCCATTGCTACCCAGCAGTAGTTGTGCAAATTCACTTATTGTTGTAAGGGAACGGTGGATACTTCGGTTTCAAATATGGATACATGTAATATATTCATTCCCTCGTTAAGGAGGGATATACCTTCATGGATGGTTAAGTTATCGTTAGATATAGTTTTGCGATATTTCTATAACTAAATAAAGCCGAGAATCATCGAATGTCAAGTGGGTAGGATATTGCTTAATATAGGGAAGCAACTGGTATGAGTTGATCTTATAGCTCCATTTATAATGCTCATCATCTGATTTGGCAATCTCTGTTGGAAACATATGAGCTATTGAGTCAAATGAATGCGCGGTTCTCTGTCTCTGACTATACTAAGACTAGTGTTGTGATTCATAAAGTAGTTTCGTTGATGTTCCAACTTATGGTGGCAAATTTGATTATGATATTGCCCTCGTTCTGTCTCGTTTTTTATCAGCAACGTGTGTAAAATGGTGTTTAAATGTTAGGCTACAGTCAAGGGTCACTCCTAAATATTTGAGGTAATTATTATGTTTGAGAGGAATGTCTTGGAAGTTATGTTTATCTGTGGCTCGTTGATTTGTTAGAAATAGCAGCATGTTTCTGTTTTATTAATGTGAATCTGTTCAAACTTTCTTTGAATCGACCGTGGTATATAAGATCTAGGTTATTAGCATATCCAAATTTAGACTGCATCTTTGTTAAGTCTACGATGTATACATTAAATAGAAGGGGCCAAAAGCAGCCCTGCGGAAGTCCATTAGTCAAAATTCTAACATTTCTGTTCGTAAGAGAGTTGTTTATTAAATGCCACGTCTTAAGACAGGGTATAATTTTAAGCAGTTTGTTCCGATAAAGAAATATTTTCATTTAAATAAATCTAGTGAAAAACGTGTATGTAAAAGTATAATTACAAAATGATATTCTACGTAAACGAAAGGAAGAGGAGAATAATAGCGTCATAAAACTATTAAATGTCGGTTTGTTTTTGCTATTAGAGCTGATAAAATAGTAGTACTTCCTAAAATTACTATTAGTGTTATTATTTCTATATATTGAAAGTTGTTTGTTATCTGCTGCTCATTGCTTTGTTAGCTGGAAGCAGCATATTTCTTGTTTATTAGTGTTAGAACACAGTCTACAATTTTTAATTAGGTCTTCGTTCATTGTTTGTTCTAAATTTTCTTTAAATCAATCTAAACACACATCATTAGCATATCAAAATTTTTTAGACTGCGCCTTTGATAGTCTACTATGTAAATATTAAATAAAAGGGGCCTAAAACTGAGCCCTGCGGAAGTCCATTGCTCAAAATTCTAACATTTTTCGTCGTTCATGTAGACTGTTCGTGTTATTGTTTCTATGCCATTGACAGTTGTTTTATTAGCTGAAAGCAGCATACTTCTGGTTTATCAGTGTCAAGACATAGTTTACTGGTTATTAAATAACGAGATTGACGCTGGTACAGAACAAGTACACATGCGCCAAAGGACAACGGACTGACAGTTATTTATCGTGAAGCCTTCTCTTTCGAATGCAGTATAGCCGTAGCTTTCGTTCGCATTAGAGCTATTTTTTTGTTTCGCCGGAAAAATGTTAAGTGTAACGAAAACCTTGACGTTCTTGCTCAATTCCGTGAAAGAATAAGGAAAAAACGACCTGAATTGTGGAAGGACGAGTCATGGGTTCTCCACCAAGACAATGCACCGGCTCATTCCGCATTGTCAGTCAAGAGGTTTCTAGCCAAGTAGAACATCTTATTCACCGGATCTTGCTCCGTGCGACTTTTATTTGTTTCCTAAGGTAAAATATGATTTAGAGGGAACAAAATTTGGGTTCTTTGAAGCTGTTAAAGCGAAAGCGGCACGCGTCCTGAAGGAACAGACATAAGAAGACTACCAGCACTGTTTCGAACAATGGAAGATTCGCATATGGCGTTGTAGGGATAAAGGAGGGGTGTATATTGAAGGTGATAATAAGTAAATATGTGTCAAAACAAAATAAAATGTTTCACGGCGTTAGTCTCGTTATTTAATAGCCACACCTCGAACATATATCATCAGCATATCCATATTTTTTTAGTCTACGTCTTTGGTAGGTCTACTATGTAAACATTAAATAAAAGAGGCCAAAAACTGAGCACTGCGGAAGTCCATTATTCAAAATCGTAACATTTTTTTATCGTTCATAAAGACTTGCAGTATTTTATTCATAAGAAAGTTGCTCGTTAAAAGACACGTCTTAAAACATCGTGTAATTTTCAGCAGTTTATCGTTCCGACAAAGAAATATTTTGGTTCAAATAAATTTAGTGAAAGATGTGTATGTAAAAATGTAATTACAAAATGGTATTCCATGCAAACGAAGGTAACAGGAGAATAACAACGTCGTAAAGCTGTATTAAATGTAGCATTGTTTTTGTTACAAAAGCTGATAAAATAATATTACTTCCTGTTAGTGTTATTATTTCTAGCCCAAACTACATTAATTTTTTTCACCAGTCGATCCGGTAATTGCTTTTTCCGTGGAAGGTAAACGCAAAGGATAATTAATATTCACAAAGGTATAAATATTGTATTTATCCATCGCTACCCTATTAGTCGTGCTGTGCACACTCGCATATTACTACCCATTCATACGTACATAAAATAGGGATTAACTTAATTTAAATGTATAATTGAATTTCAGTTTGTCCATTAAATTACACGATTCCATTTGTTATAAACGCTGAAATATCTACATCGTTTTAATCTTGACTCTAATAAATAACGTCAGGGCCGCAAATTTAATCCGAATCATTTATTTGTAAATAGAATTAATTACAAAAACAAATTGTTCTATGTACCGAAGCGACGGTGTCCGGGGCCGGAGAGAAATGTTCGGTTTAGAAAAAAAAAAAAAAACGAAAATGAAGAAAGCAAATTCTGGCTTAAATGATAATTAGGGATCGTTTACATATTAAAGTAATTTAGTGGCTGGTCGTTCGCCGATCCAATTCTATTCTTCGAATGAATTAAACATCGTTATTTTTAAATTTATCTGCATAATAATTGTCGATTTGCATTTCGCACTTTATTGTCCGAGTGAACTACATCGAGTGAAATTAATATATAATGAATAAGGACTTTAGTTATGTAAATGATGTAATTTAGAGAAGTAATGGCGTTTTTTGAACAGCTTCTATTCATTAGTAAGGTTGAACAATTCGCCGGGTAACCAGCGAGACGAATCGATAGAGGGCGGGCGCTTTCATGCATTGCCGATAGCTTGCATTATGTCAGTAACGCGAAGAAGCATCATTTATTTTATTTATAATCGTACCTATCCACCCTTTTAGCTGTTTAATACTATACATCATACTACTCATTATTTATTATTTCGATATACGTGGGTGGTCCCATAAGTACCTGGCTGGACCTAGAGATGGCTGTAGTTATTTGAAAATATCACTGCATTAGAAAGCACACAATCTATAAAGCATATGTTTCAAGTTTGAAGATGCCACGTTGTTTAGTATTTGTTTGGCAATCATCAATAGTGAACCGTTTCAGTGAATTTGTAAAGATGGGGAAAATTGGTCATCGTTACGTGATACAATACCTTTATTAGAAAGGTCTCGGCAAAACCGATATAAAAACTGAAATAGAATCTACTCTGGGAGTCTACTTCTTCGTTTACAACAGTGAAATGTTGGGTAGCGGAGTTTAAACGAGGCCGTACGAGCTGCCAAGACGAGCATCGCAGTGGTCGACCAAATGAGGAGAAGACTACAGAAATGATGAAGGAAATCCACAAAGCGGTACTGGATGATCGTCGAGTGAAAGTGCGCGAGCTAGCAGACATAGTAGGCATTTCAAAAAATGCGATGTATCGCATACTATCTGAAAATTTGGACATAAGAAAGCTGTGTGCAAGATGGGTGCTGCGTTTGCTCACACCCGAGCAAAAATAGTGTCGCGAAGATGTTTCAATTGAGTGTTTAGCGAAGTTTCACAGCAGTAAAGCAGAAGTTCTGCGCCGTTAGGTCCATTACTTCACACACAAGACAAAAGAACAATCAAAACAATGGAGAACATTTTGAAAAGCAATAAAACTATTTTCGATAATAAAAGTATTTTTCTTGTTTGCTATTCCCGAAATATAAACGGCTACCCTCGTATATGCTTTCATAGCTATATAATTCGCGTTGATTTTTTGTATTTTTGATTAATTGTAGACAATTTGTATTATATTATAATTAATTTTTAGCGCGTGCTCTACTAAACTTGATTTCTCAGGTCGATTCTTAAAGAGCGTGGTTATCAAGTTACACTTCAGTCCATTAACTCTATTAGATTTCTTTTAGGACATGCGAAAGACAAAGTCGAAGATTTGCAAAGTAAAATATCTAGATTGCAATAAACGATACAACAATCAGACAAAAGATTCAATAGGAAAGGTGTAGAATATCTAATGCACATTGAATTTTGTCGACTTGAGAAATCCAGTTTAGCAAAGCACGTGTAGAAAGGAATCATAATGTAACTGTAAGTGATCTACATTTAATCAAAAATATAAATAATCATCGCGAATTAGATAGCTATGAAAGTATATACATTTTATAAAACGTTAACAATGTGTTTAACACCGACGAGGGTCTACTAATGTATCCTTGCCTTTTTGAATTCTTAGAAAAGAAAAATATTACTGTTAAGAAAGGTTCGTATATGTAAACGGGGGTGTACTTCAAGATAAGTGGATAGTTTGAAGATTAGAATAGCTTTGAAATCATATGTAACGAATAGACAGTGTGAGTTTGATGGTGGATATCTGGTACGCATTTGTTTCTGGGCGAGTTTTACCGCGTATCCAAATCCGACACTGTTATTTAATTATCTGCTCTTGATGACGACTGAGTTGTGGAAATGCGTATATAAAAAACGAATATTATTGTGGAAAAGGGTTTTAATTACCCTTTTTGAATAATCTTATAGAGTTTCTTTACATATATGATCTAAAAAGCCTTATATGGGGATTCATCTTATTTTTCTTTCCATTCGTTATACGATATTTTTCTGATTTTTATTTGCGACATTTATTTTCATTATTTATTGGTAAGTAGGGTGTTTTTTTAAGAGTTTGGGGACTTAAAATGATAATACAAGACAGAAATATTGTTGGACTGAAATTTTTTTGTTATAATCTGGTAAATAATTTCATGGCATTTATTTTTGAAATATGATATCCGGCATATGTTCGCCGCCGCTACGAGTTACATGGTCCATTCGATCGGTCCAATTTTTGACTACTTTTTCAATAAATCTGGCCGTATGGCGTCAATGGCGGCTTGAATATTGGCTTCCAATGCTTCAAGAGTTGATGGTTTGTCGGCATAAACCAATGACTTAACACAGCCCAATAAAAAGTAATCCCGAGGCGCTAATCGCACGAACGAGACGGGGGCAGTGAACGGAAGCCCTTCTGGAAATAAAGTTGTCACCAAATTGATTTTGCAATAAATCGATCGTTAAGCGCACTGTATTGCAAACTGCGCTGTCTTGTTGGAACCAAATGAAATCGATGTTTAGTTGATTAATTTTTAGAAACAAAAATTCATTCAGCATGGCTCGATAGCGCTCGCCATTCACCGTAACGGCTGCTCCTCCCTCAGTTCGAAAGAAATAAGGACCGATGATGCCGCCAGTGTATAAACCGCACCAAACAGTCAATTTTAATGGATGCAATAGTGATTCGTTAACGGCTTGAGGATTGTCTTCGCTCCAAATATGGCAACTTTTCTTATTGATGTCGCCAATTAACCACAAATGAGGTTCATCACTAAACACAATTCTTTGATAAAAACGGTCATCTTCGGCCAGTTTCAAATGAGCCCATGGTCGTTTGTCTTCAATTCTTGTACGAGCTATATTATATAGGCACGTAAGCCAAGATTCTTATGTAAAATTTTCCACGTAATCGAAGGACAAAGGCCAACAAGTTGCGAACGACGACGAATCGACATTTCGGCGTCTTTTTCAATATTTCGCGCTACAGCAGCAATATTCTCTTCGGTACAAACATTTCTTCATCTTGTTGATGATTTTGAATTGAGAAGACTAAAATTAGAGCGAAAACGATCAATAACGAATTGCTTGCTCACTGGGCCGATTATATTGACCCTAAAATGGACAAAGTGCTCTATGAAATTCGCGAACAGATTTATTTTTTTCAAAGTAAATTTCCACAGTTTTGAAACATTGTTCTGGCCTTAAACGATTCATGATGACTTGCCAAACCTTACTGAACAGAAGTGTCAACACAGTTTGACATTGTCAGCTGTCAAACCATACTTATCGATATCAATAGTTCTCATGCAGCTTAAAAACACCCATTACTTAAGTTTAGTTAATGTTATTTTTACTCTTTTCGCAACAATGATTTTTCTTTGTTTTGTAATTGTATTCTGTTGAGTAAATTATAAATATTACTATCTATTTTTAAAATATATTATTTTAAATTTAAAATCCTGTAAAATCGTTCAAAGTGTTGAATTGAGTTCTTCTTCTGGCCATTAAAAATCTTTCAAAAGTGTTAGTAATGAAAATTCTATCCTTAATTCTATAGCCTTTAGAACCTGCCGATGGATATGTACTCATTGTTAGCAGGTGTTGATATCGCAAGGAGTAATTCCATCATGAAGTCATTAATTATTCTTTCTATTAAAAGAGATATCCTCCTCGCACTTCTTTACCGGTAAAAATTTTAACAAGTTCATTTACATCATTCTTTATGCGATTGCGCAGTATCTCCTTCATGTCATGGTAATATTAATAGTATTCATTCTAAATAATGACTTTGTTGATATACGAATGGCTTCTTGTTTGATGAATCACCGCCAATGAACTTGCATATATCCGAATCCGCGTTTCAGGGTATTTTCTAAGCAAACAGTCGGACGCGAAGCGTTCCTTTGCTCAACTCCGTCGATTATATTAGTTAAAGGCAGTTAATATGGAATGCTTGATTTAATTCAAAAGCTGTTTGCACGCTGAGGGTCGTGATGCAGCTTCTAAAGTGTTTATTCTCAAATCATTCGTGTATAGATTAGTGCTGCAGGTATAATTGCCAAAGTCCAATTAAAAAAATTAAGTAAATACTCTGCGAAAATTCTTATATTAAATAGCAAATCAATAAAATTGAATATAAAATTCTTGTTTATATTTTGTTATCATTGGCATAATTTTGAATGTACTGTCACAGCTTCGAAACCATAATTTATTATTAAGAATCGTATGTCTTTTATTTATTAAAATGTAGGCGAAGTTAGAAAGTACCATGTTATTGCGCGTGAAGTTTACGAACAGAGGTTGAAAATTCCTAAAATAAATACACAGTTATATCTATTCGTAATGAAATTCATTCAAACTCATGATTAAGAAAGCATAGAAATTTGCTTACTTTTAATGATATTCAATTTTTGATATTACATTGACATACTATGATTAATAATTGATATTATATTTATATTGAATGTTAAAAGAAATCATTTAAATATTAATAACACCCTGTTTACGACATATGTTTCAAGGAATACAAGTATCATCAGGTAAATTTGTGTTATTAACAAACGGTTTCTTTGTAGGGCTTATCGGACCTATTTGATACAGAAAAATATTGAAAAAACATTTTAACATTCAGCTATTTGGCAAACCGCCAAGAGCGCAAGTGTCTGTCTACACACGCTCTGGAAATTTTGTTGCCGACGTGCGAGAGAGACGCATTCTGTTGTTTAATACACTCGTGTGTTGCACGATAGACGGAGGCAATGCTTTTATATTTATATTCTTAAAAAACTGCTCAAAAATATATCTTTGCAATAGCTGTATTGATGTATGATTATATTCATAAAAATTGTTTAAATGTTATAACAAAAAAAAACCCAATAGTCTTTTTGCATATAAATACACTTGCGTTCTGATTACTATTCTCCCGAACATCTCTGGATGTAATTGTGGAACATGTAATATTCCAAATGAGATAATGGAAAAGGAGCTGTTGTTAGTTGATTTTCATTGAGTGTACGTATTTTTGCTGAGTTACTATGTTGACGTAACATATTTGCATGTACTGGAAAAGACCAAAAATTAGTATTTGTTCTATAATTACTCGAAGCTACTGCACTTGAAACAGTTTGTATCCCTTTCTGATCAGTGCAGAACCAACACAATACAACTCTGATGAAGGACTACACCTTAGAAATCGAACGCGTAACTGCAATAAAATAATGAATAATGAATGAATTTAAAATTGTCGACAAAACTCAGCAACCCACAATACAGCTACATTGCTATATTTCTTCCCGGTGTCAATTATTTTGAAACTAATTGCACATGTATACATGTGTATAGCTATCAATAGTAAGATCGTAGCGAATACTAACACATTAAAATATTCTGGTATGGCTCTTGACTTGAAATGTAGATAGAAAAATCTTATCCAAACGAAAAAGAAATTATTGAAATTTCCAATATCATGTTCCATATTATTGCTATTTGTTTTCAGATATTGCAAAGATGCTTTCTAATTTATTTCAGTGATATCATTGCCCAATTGAATGAATTTTGTATGAAAATTGCAATCTGCTAAATTATTTTCACAAATTAGAAACACAAATGGGTCAAAGCAGATCCTTGTGGAACGCTCTATGTTAAATATTAGTTATATCTGAATTATTACGTTCATCTATTTTCCGGAAACTAATAATATTTCGGTTTGCCGACATTTTCTTGCACGTGTATGATTTAATAACACAAAATATAAGAAATTTGAGCCTTTGAACCTTTCTCAAATAATAGTAAGATAATTAAGTTTATCGCGACTTTATTATATTCATATTAAATGTGTTTGATAGAAACCAATTTCAAATATATATTTCATTTTGTTAATGTTTTTTCTAAGATCTTGCAAAGATATTTTCTAATTTATTGCGGTGAGTTGTTTCCAAATAGAATTAAATTTGTATGAGAATTCCCATCTATTGAATCGTTCTTGTAAATTAGAAACAAAGATGGGCCAAAAACAGAACTTTGTGGAACGCTCAATGTTCAATATGTAATAAGTCTGAAGAAATATTATATTCGACAAGTTGTTTATTGCTAATGTGTATATATTTGAAACGTTCATTACTAAAGGCTAGTATAACTAAATTTACATTTTCGGGAAAGTTTACTGGTCAGAATAGAGTGATTATTTATGGTATATATTCTGTATACTAAATTTTACTTATTTTACTTAGGAACTGATAATACTATTGGGGAAAGTACCAACTACCAACTGAGAAAAAATTATTTGGAAAGAAAGATAAACGTTGATAGTAAATATTATTTACATACTTCTTTACGAAAAGTTATTCTCTTCTCTACGGAATTCGTTTCAGTCTCCAAAAGGACTCTGCATCAAACGTATTATTAAAAGGAAACCCCGCATAATTTTTAAAATTCTAAATTCTTAAATAACTCATTCAGTTGGTGAAATAGATTTGGTTTGCATTCGAAACGGTAGGCATTTCAACATAAACTTCTTGAATACGGTTTTATAATTTCAGAAACTTACTGCACCACTACGTGTACTTGAAAAGTTTTTCCAGTTATGTGTGTTTCAACAACTAACTTTATTCTCGGACTTCGCGAGCAGCACTTATCAAACTGAACTTGATTAATTTAACAATACTCCGTTCTTGTGCTAAATTAAAAATTCCTTTATAAAGATTTTCCGTTTTCTAGTTAAAATGAATTTAATAGATATTCAAAAATTAATGTGGTTAACCGCTTGGAATAATTAGAAAATTTTGATTTTCACAATATTTAGGCACTTAGTTGCAAATATTTCTATTTATACAACGTTCAAAATGAAATACGAAAAATTGTTGTTTTTATGGAGAAATATTAAAGAAACGCAAGAACGTGGGATGTAATTTTCTTCATAGATTTATTAACAGGATTACCCGTCAGACACAGAAGTATGTATTATATTGTTATAAAAATCGTTTAAAAATTTCCTAATAATAAATAATTTATTTTATTTTATAATCATATACAGAACCAATACAATACAATACTGTTGAAGATATTAACCTACACCGTAAAAAAATCGAACCCTTGGGCCTAGGGTTCGATTTTTTTTTAAAGTAATGAATAATGAATAAATTTAAAATAATGCCCAAAATCCAGCAATTTATAATATACGTACATTACTACATTCCCTTCCAGTAATAATTATTTTGAAAATATGTGCATGTACGACGGGGTATCTAAAAATTAACGAAATGGTAACATTATGGTTAGGGCTTACCTAGCACGCATTTCTGCCACTAGGTGCGCTTGACGCAACTTGTTCTGCGTTTGACGCAGTCGGTTCTTTCGCCGAATTGGGCTGTGTCTTGTTATAGTGCATTTTTCTGTAAAAGTATTTTCGTTTGCTCGTCACTGTTATGTCGGACATAAGAAATTTTGCTTTCTACTCGCAGAAACAGTTTTGATGTTGCAAACAGCTTATAGGGATGACGCGATGGGAAAAACTCAAGTGCAAGGATGGTTTTCTGGTTTCAAAGAAGGTAAAATGTTAGTTGTTGATAAAACTCGTTCCAAACCTTCATCAACTTCCAGAACGGATGGAAAAGTCGAGACAATTTGTGCAATTGTGCTTGAAAACCGACAACGAACCATCTAAGTAATTGTTCTTGACTCTTTTGCCCCACGCCTCCTATGCACGAACAAAGAGGGACATGAAAGAAGTGAAGAAAAAAACGACGCAACATCTCGCAGCCATACAGAAAAAACGAGTTCGAACAACGCCTCCAATAATAGAATCATCGGTTAGACAAATATTAAATGTAGTCAAGTTAAATCGAGAGCATATTGCAGGGGTTAAGGTTGTTTTGTAAAAGAAGAAAATAAAATACTGATGTTTATAGAGAAATTCTGGTCCTTTTTGGTATCTCCTCATATGTAGCTATATTCTTTTGCATTTACATTAATGATCTCCTGACCGCAATTAGCGGAAACGTTTTACCTTATGCCAGTGATTTGAGAATACTTCCTTGATGTTCCTCTATTTCCGATTATTTGAATTTATAACATCGCCTTAAGTTTATTTGCAATTATCATGGATATAAAGAGATAATGCTTAATATTAACAAAACAGAATAGTTACATATCCCAACTATAATAACCCTCTCCTATTTAATTATTCAATCGACCAAACTGTCTATCAGCTAGACAAGTCGAGGTTAAAGATTTAAAAGTTCCCTTCAACTAGAAAAATATTCACTTCATATGTAATTCTACTTCGTATTCTCTTAGTTTTGTCCATTGTTGCAGGCTATTCGCGAACATTTCTACTTTAGTATTACTATTTTATTCATTTAATAATATTAAAAGCTCCCAAGCGATCTCCGCTTATAGGTTAGATTTATATAATACTCACAATGCTAGCACTAACTATTCCTTGTAGAAAAATTACTGATACGCTTATTATCAGACGACACACATACTCTGGACAGATTAGCTTGCTATCCGGATCTGACGCTTCCTCTTTTCTTATTGTGTCCTTAGCTCTTAAGCTCCTATACCTTCTCTAAGTTTTTAGGCTTATCTGGAAATTCCCTTACCATTTATATAAATATCAATTTTGTATTATCCATTCTATTGGCAAAGAGATTATTCTTTTCTGCACACCTGCTTCATTTCGTATATAAGCACATTATAAACCGGGACAATATATATATAATAGGTATAATAATATATATAAAAGCACTAAGTACACTTAAAAGATTATAAACAATTATCATACCCATTTGAAATTAAATAATTATAAAACTAAGTAAAACCTATAATATAAAGAAAACGAATATATATACATTCTGACAATACAATACATTTCTATACTTGGTATTATTAAAAAGTTTCCTGAAAATACATTAAGGAAAATACAAATATACATCTGAGATAATATACATAATAGATGCAATAAGTGAACATTGAAAAGAACTATAAACCGCCCTTAAAGAATTATATAAAGTAAACCATCGTTACACTCTTTTAAAATTAAACTTACAATATAAAAATAGGAAATCTAGAATATAGAGGACACAAATATAAACGCACTCCAACAATACAATGTATTTATATCCTTTTACAATTAGAACCTTTCCGAGAGCTTGAATAATGCATTAAGGGAAAATACACAAAAATACACTTGAACACAATTTTATAAACACTACAATGTGTTTATATTAATTAAGACCTCCGTTCTGATAATTAATATAATGTATTTACATTTGAAAAATACAAATTAAGCAGCATCTTGACTCAAATCATAGTTAAAAATAAAAATATATTGTATATAAAAGACTAAAGAAATTCTTAAAAAAAATTAGGCGTACCAATTTAAAGTCGTGTTATTGTTGTGCTGAGATTGATACTGACAGGGAAGTTAAATCAATCCATATGAAATAGCTTTGTGGGTTAGGAGTTGTTTCGGTGTTTCGTTTTTTATGGCAAGTGCACCTACCGTCCATATTAGTTCGGACACTTAAATTAATTCAAAAAAGGGAAAGCAGTAAACTAATTTATGTCGAAACTTAAGTTTTTAATAACATTATTGTTTATAGATGTTTATACAATATAATAATAAAAATTAAAGTAATTCTAACGTTAAATAAATCAAGATATACCTCCTTTTGCGCGAAGAACTATCCGCACAATTTGAGGCATCTGTTTCACGAATTTTTCAAGAACTCTATTCGGTATACTATTTAATTCTTCTTGCAATATGTTCTACCTGTGATTTGTTGAAGTAGGACACACTCCTCATAACAATTCTATTGGGTTTAGATCGGAGCTTTGCGGTGGCCATGCCAATATTTGTAAGGCATTATTGTTTTGTATGCTATTTAAAAAAATTTATCATATTACTGCGTGTGTTACTACTAGTGTTTGGGGTCGCTCTCCTGCATAAACACAAAATTTACGCCGATTAAATGAAGCCCCGATGGTATTGCTTTTTCTTGCAATATCTCTAAATAACCCTCCTTTCGTCAAGTACCGTCGATTCGCTTCCAGTCCCCTGTGCCGGCGTCGCAAAAACAACCTCAAACAAGCACAGAACTTCTTCCTTGTTTGACGGTTAGCACTATACCATCCCGCAACATTCTTTGACGAATTGCTCTTCTTACAAAAACACGCCTTGATTGTCCAATCACTTCAAACTTTGATTCATCAGTCCATAAGACACTTTTCCAGTCATCCAGTGTGCAATCTCAGTGTGATTCTGCGCATTATTGTCGTTTTTGCCTGTTTCCTTGTCAAAGCAAAGGTTTTCTTACAGCAATGCGGCTTAATCTTATTTTCACCATAGTAACAGAAATTTTTTTGCACGGTTGCGATTTATTTCTGCGGCGATTTCGTGTGCTATCAGCCCCCTATTTCGTTTACTCAGCAATTTTATTCGCTCATCGTCGGCCTGAGATGTTATTCGCTTGCGATCTGAACATGCTGAATCTCTTAAACTGCCCGTGCGTTGACGCCACCAAATGATATCACTATCAGTCGATTCACAAACATGTGCCTTTCGAAAATTTGACCTACCGACTAACCTTCTTGATGAAAAGCAATAATTACAGAACGCTGTTCTAAACTTGGTTTTTCTCTCGGCATTTTAAGAAGTTCACATAAAAAACACGGTGTTATAAGTGATGCGCACGCTAGCAAGTTTATTTGAAAACTAATCCATATTTCGCTACACAAGATTCTTTGGGGTGAGGACAGGTAAGTTTTTCAAGTTTTTTGCTTGCAATATTACCTTAAAGAAATCGTATTTATGGCGATACGGATTATTCTAGGAATTACCACAGTGACTCATAAAATATGCAATTGGTTATATATCTCGTAAAGGACCTAATGTAAATACATATATTATTTATATTTATTTTTTATTTTACATTCAAAGAAAATGGTTTCTATTTGGGACACGACACTGACTATGGGGAACTTCTACCTAGTCATGGCTTTGAATCCTTGGCAGAACGGAGGCGGAATGTCAGTGCTACGTTTATGTCTGGTTTGATTTCGGGGAAACTTGATGCGCTAGAGCTGTTTGCTGGCATAGGTCTTGCGGTTCCACGCCTGGAGTCAAGGTTCGGTGATCCTTTGGCAATGGGAACGCCAAGAACCAACATTCTGTTTAGGGCTCCACTTACGCACGCGGCTAGGAATTTCAGCCAGCTGCATCGTCGCGGTGTTTGATTGGATTTAATTTGATTTATTTATTTATTTAGCTTACATTCAGTCCTATTATCTTGTTATTCATTTTTTTTATTTTTTTTTTGTGTTTTTGATTTTTTTATATGTATTATCAATGTATTTGTAATTTTTGGTTTGTACTCCTATAGGGTAGTACTCTGTTGGGTGGTTAATAAATATTATTACTATTATTATTTAAATGCAATTATTTTTTTGAGGAGTTTACTTAATTTCAGTAAATGTTCGAACTAGTATGGACAGTAGTGTAAATAACTTTTGCTATTGAAAAAAAAAAACAATAACCAAATCCCTAATTATTGTATAAGTCAACAAAAAAGCATTTCGCCTATGCGAAGCTACTAATAAATATCTATTTTCAAAATTCCTATTTCATGAACTTTTACGATGACAAGACACTATTGTTGTGAATGAAGCAATAAATATACTTAACTACACGTAAAGATTCCTTCCAAGGTTTCTTAAAGTTTTGAATTCCCGCAAGCACTACATAATTCACCGTTTCAGTAGACTCTGCGGTCTTACAAATTACAGTCTTTTGTACCTTAATAACGGAATATTTGAAGTGCTGATTTGTGTGGCTTCCTAAAGGAGCGAATATATTTGTTCAATAAACCGTTATCATGACAATAACATCGGGACCAAGTATGAAAAACGTAGCTATCTTCTCCGAACTAGACCTATAATTAAGGAACTTCTCCCAACCTCACGTATACGATGTGGATAATTATATCACGATTGGTAAGTGGACTGTAATTGGCGTGTAATGAAAAATATTTTGTTTCTAGAAGTTTAATCACATTCTTTGCTATAGAAGGATACGTAATACACAGTCTGTCGCAGAGAAAACTGAACTTTTTAAAAATAACAACAAAAACTATAATAATAAAATTCATTTATTTTATTCAAAGTAGTCGCCTTCGGCTTCAATACAATGTTTTGCGCGGTCAATTAATATGTCGAATGAATTTTTAAGTTCATCTTTTGAAGTGTCCTTCGCCGTCGACGCCTTTTAATGGCTTAGACGTCGACATACTCGTAGCGCTGTCTTTTCATCGGCAAATGAAGTTTGCGGAATAGGCAGAAATCACAGGGGGCCAAATGTGGTGAATACGGTCAATGGTTGAGGGTTGAAATGGCATTTGTAGTTACAAAATCAGTGATAAACGCCGAGCGATAAGTTGGTGTATTACCGTGTAACAAATGCTAGCTACTATTTTCACGATATTGAGGACGCACAAGATGAATTCGCAGCATTGCAGCATATGCAGCATTGACTAACTAGTTGGCACCAACACTTTGTGCACTTTCGAATCATAAAAGCAAATCAACATTGTATTGACTTTTGACATCTCCAAACGGCTTTTTTTTGTCTTTCTTCGCTCGGGTGCTTCCATTCAGAGCTTTGACGCTTGGTCTCTGGATCATATTGAAAACACCAACTCTGTAAGTTTCTGACGAGTTCCTAAAGCAGCATGGGGCCTGTCATTATCATGAAGCAGTATGATGTCTTTCCTATTGAAGATCGCCGGCCTTTTTTCTTGGACTGCTCTTTCTAAATTATCCAATTGCTAACAGTACCTTTCCGAATTTAGCTTTTCATTTGCTTTCAACAGCTCAAAATTTATTAGTCCTCGAATGTCCCACCACACAATATTCTCTTACTCTGACTTAACCTCGGTTTAGAGGGGGCAGGTTTCCCGGATTCCCAATATGCCCTTTTCTTTGCAATGTTTTCATATTTAATCTACTTTTCATCCCCAGCCGTCGTCCAACGCTAGTTACAATAGAATAATTGTAGTTTTTGTCCTTTTCTGAGTCTGCGGTACAAACCGTGCATAAATCTTTCCCAAATGCTTTGTCAAAATGCGATGAATTGAATTTTTGGAGATTTATAATTCCATTCCCACGTATCGCAAGGAGGATTTCGCCTCATTTCTGATCAATTATTGTTTATTTATTTTATTGTTTATTACGTACGAGTATGTATCAGTGGTATAAACTATTTAAAGACGATCATAAGGATATAAATGACGACGAACGTCCTGGTGCAAAAATATCAGTGGTTACGGACTGATATTTTTGCACCAGGACGTTCGTCGTCATTTATATCCGTATGACCGTCTTTAAATCGTTTATACCACTGATACATACTCGTACGTAATAAACACGCATCACCATACACTTGTTTCATCAACCTAAACGTTTCCGTAAACTATTTGCCGAGTTTAAAACTTGATATTTGCTCTTTGTTCCAAATTCACTTTTCGACCATTGCTAAACACACACTGTTGCTTTATGCGCAATTTCTCTGCTTCTAACGATGCAAAGGTCATGATATTTTGACATAACATTGGTGAAAGATCTACCTTACCGACGCATATTTTAAATAGATGCGCCACTAAGAATAACTATTTTAAAAAAGTTGGAATTTATTTGCGACACACTGTGTAAGTTAGTAATTGTAATCGCGATTGAATCAAATAATAACTCGAATACAAAATAGGTTGGAAGCTTTCGGATGCTATTAATTGTTAAAAGAAGGATAATACAAGTGCGACAAATACTTTATCTTAATAATTTATTAAGAAGATTCTTCTCCCAATCCTTAAATTTATTATGCCGGAATTATTTAAGATACACACAATAAAAAGAGGCAAACAAGAAAAGGCCATTTAGATTGAACCGGGAGAGAGACACAGATGAACAAAAGGCGCCGTTTCGCAATGGAAGATGTAATAAACCGAGATTTATCTCTTCGAATTATTAATGTTTACATTAGAATTCAGTGTTTAATGTCTTAGTCATGAAAGTTAAGTAGTGCTCCGTGTGTTTGTTCGTTACGTAACCAACATACAGATTATCATGCAGGTTTAACGATCTGCCGTGGATTTGGTGTAGTTTACTGACGTTGTCGATTCACTGCAACAATTTCGATGTTTTTTTTTATCGTCGATCTGTTACCGAAAGCATTTTATTATTTTAGTGGCAAGGTGGTCTTTACACGGGCACAGAAAGAATCAGGCGCGATCAGATATCGGCATTTTACACATTGGAAATAATAAATAATCCAGTACCAATTTGTGTCAGAATTGTAAATCTTGTAGTATCAATTTCGAAATCTTGTCGAAGCCATTTAGGTTAATTATAAATTACCCCTTCGGAGAAGGGTAATTTATTTCACGATACGCTCTTTACATAGATGGTCTAAAAATTCTATTCCCCATTGATATGTTAAATTTGTAAAACGGTTCGAAATACATTGTGCTTTTAATACCATACGAATAAGCTGGTTTGGTATCGTATTTCTTAATTTGAAGTTTTCTTCCATAAATAATAGCATTCACTCAAGTTGAACGACGGAAACGTATGTATTAGATCTACCGGCAAATTCTGTCTACTTTTAGAATCAAACAAAACAATAAATTTGAATAAATTTTATTGAATATTATAATTTTCATCATTATTTAGACTTCTCGCCAGCGTGATGGCAATTTGTATATCCTATTTTTAGAAAATCCTTAGATTCGAAAAATTAAACCAGTTTTTATCAGATATCTTCTTCGTTTTTGAATTCTTTGCCTTGCAAAAAATTTTGTAAGGACAGAAGCAAGACGTAATTGGGTTAGCGCGTATGGTAGTTCCGACAAAAATTCCCAACCTAGCTCTGTGAGTTTCTGACGAGTCCCCCAAGCAGTATGTTACCTGACATTATCATGAAGCAGTATGTCTTTCCTATTGAACATCGCCGGCCTCTTTTTCTGGAGTGCTGTTTTTCACTTATCCAATTACTAACTGTACCTTTCCGAATTTACCTTTCCATTCGGTTTCAGCAGCTCAAAATTTATTGGGCCCATATACACAATAATCTCTTACTCAGATTCAACTTCGGTTTAGAGGGGGCGGGTTTTCCGGATTCCCAATATGCCTTTTTCTTTGCGATGTTTTCATAGGTAATCCACTTTTCATCTCCGATTAACATCCAGGCTAAGAAGGGTTCGATTGTGTTCAGAGATGTGCATATGTTGACTCGATCATTCAAATTCTTCTCACTTAACTCATGTTAAAATCATCTCGAATATTTTCATACCAATTCTAGTTTCCGATTGGAAAAGCCGAAAAGAACAGGAAATCAATGAATAAATAATAAATGATTACATTTCTGTAAGAAAAATTTGTATGTAAATGGCGTTAATAATATATGCTTTCGTCAGTGGCAGTAAACAAATCGTCTAAAGATCGAAGTTTACCTTTATTTCCACAAAATTCCCTTTATGCTTCTATAAATAAATCCAAAAATACGGGAAGATTGCACATGTGTACACCTGGAAATTCGGCACTTAGCGAACTACATCGCAGTCGACGTTAAATTGCACGGTCAGGTGTAAAGGGAGTACAGAAGAAAATATCCTGGAAGGTTCGAGAAAACAACTCATACTGGTCCGATTCCCAGGCAGAGTGTAACCACATGCGAGCTGTGGCTATTAAATAACGAGACTGGCGCTGTAAAACATTTTATTTTGATTTCATACATATTTACTTATTATCGCCTTCAATATACATCCCTCCTTTGTCCCTACAACGCTCCATGCAAATTTTCCATTGTTCGAAACAGTGCTAGTAGTCTTCTTCTGTCAGCTTCTTCAGGACGTGTAGCGCTTTCGCTTTCACAGCTTCACCAGACTCAAATTTTGTTCTCTTTAATTCAAATTTCACCTTAGAAGACAGATAGAAGTTGCACGGCGCAAGAGATCCGGCGGATAAGCCGGATGGTCTAACACTGGGATGCTGTACTTGGCTAGAAACCTCTTGACTGATAATGCGGAATGAGCCGGTGCATTGTCTTGGTGGAGAACCCATGACTTGTCCTTCCACAATTCGGGTCGTTTTTTCCTTATTCTTTCACGGAGTTGAGCAAGAACGTGAAGGTAGTAATGTTGATTATGGTTACACTTAACATTTTTCTGGCGACACAAAAAAAAACTCTAATGCGAACGAAGGCTACGGTTATACTGATTATATACAGAGGCGAGAGGCACTGCATTTGAAAGAGAAGGCTTCACGATAAATACTTGCCAATCGTTGGCGCTTGGCGTATGCGTACTTCTTCTGTACCAGCGTCAGTCTCGTTATTTAATAGCCACACCTCGTACACCTGCAGCTCATCTATCGATGGAAGTGGGAGTAGTATAGATGCACTAGTACACTACAAACATATAAAAGAACAAAACATGATAAGACTTGCTTTTTGCCGCTTAAATAAAAGACTCTGTAGAATCTAATAATAAGTTAACATAAAATATGTATACTAAATGCAATATCTACGATATATAAGAATAAACAAATGCGACATTCGATCAAACAGAATCGAGATAAAGCATTTCGCTATTAATATAAGAACATAGGCAAATAACCAAATACACAGACTATACAGGGTTCTCGAAAAATAAAACGAAATAAATATACATGATTAAATTTAGCCGTAACAGCCGGTATACACAAATGACTACCATATTTTCATTAATAAAATAAAGGCTAGCAATCTCGATATCCACTTCAACAGCATATCCATCTGTTATGTCTATTTTTCGATAATACAAATTGTCTCTCGTGTCAATATTAAAACAACATGTATTGATTAATATCTGCAGTAAGGCGAAGATACGCTGTAGCTATTTAATTTTTAATTGTGCAATTGCACACACTATATCTGGTTAGCATTCAAGTAAATAACTTCCTGACCAAACTTCTATATTTTAAGGTCTATAAAATGTAATCCTAAAGAACGTTGTTCATAAAAAGGACTATTTGGGTACAGTTAATACCAAGAAATATATTACCTTCTAAGAAATTGCTTACTAATAAATCAATAAGAGAATATATTTCCTAAATAAAGTTCGCGTCCTTGCTTTATATCTATATTTGAAAACGTTTAAATGAGCACGCTACCTCGATCGACATTATAAACAAAAGCTCTCATATATATTGTTACTCAGTGCCATTTGTTATTTAGAAAAGCAATTACCAAATTCAATTATTACATCGAAATGAACACATTCAAAGCTAATGATAAGTAAATTAGTACATCGAGTTGACATTAAATAATCCATAATTGACTTAAAACATGAAATATTTAACTTTCCTTTAAAACGAAACGGAGGATGTAATTAAAGTTTTTATATAAAAATCCGTTAAAGTGAAGGCAGTCGTTAATAAACGCGTTTATTCGCTTGTGTTTACTCTAATGAGGACAGCTCATCAGATACAGATCAGATCATTTCTTAAAAGAGAACAACTAAGTGGGTTTTATTAATATTAATAATGACGCGCTATAACGATAACGCTGGCATAATTTATTCGTAAGATCTTAACTTAATATTTTGGAAAACCGCAACAATTACAGTATCAAATAATTAAATTATATATAATATGTACAAATGTAAAAATAAATTCATACTCAAAACTAAAGGCTGTTTCAAATTACCCAGTTTTTTTTAAGAATAAATAAAATATAAATGACGCACTGAATTTGTCTGGGTATGTGGGCTTTTAAAAAGCGTGATTTATGATATTTATAAAAAATGCTTCGTACACGGTACAACAACGCTTTCAAATTGTTGAATTATTATATGAAAATCAGCGTTCTGTGACAAGAGTTTTTAGAAAATTACGTGAATTTTATGGCTTACATAATCGTCCATCTGAAAGCACTATTGGTCGAATTATTAAAAAATTTCAAGAGACCGGTTTCGTGGAAGATCAAAAAAGTGAAATATACAGTCGTAGTGATCGTTCACAAGAAAATATTGGTTTGGTTCGTGAAAGTGTTGCTGAAGATCCTGAAATGTCCATTAGACGATGTTCACAACAACTTGGACTTAGTGGATCAACAACATGGCGTAATTTACACAATGATATAGCTCTGGAGGCATATAAAGTTCAAATAACATAGCAACTGAAGCTACTAGATCATTTAAGACGTCGTTCTTTTGTCAATTCCCTCAATGAACAACTATCTGATTTTTCTCAGAAAATAATGTTTTTCGATGAGGAATATTTTGAACTTGGTGGATATGTTAATAAACAGAATTGCCGTATCTGGGGTGAGGAAAATCCACTAATTATTCATGAGAAACCTATGCATCCTAAACGAGTTACTGTTTGGTGTGTATTATGGTCAGGTGGTGTAATTGCACCTTACTTCTTCGAACCTGTAACTGTCAATAGTGATCGATATCATCGGATGATAACCGAATTTTTGTGGCCTGAATTAATGAATATTGATCTAGAGGATATGTGGTTTCAACATGATGGCGCGACACCTCACTTTGCACACGAATCAATTGATTTATTGAGAGAAAAATTTCCTGGACGTGTAATTTCAAGAAACGGTGATGTTAATTGGCCACCAAGATCATGCGATTTGACACCGTTAGACTATTTTCTTTGGGGTTATATGAAAAGTCAAGTTTATAAAAACAATCCACAATTAATTCCTGCTTTGAAAGATGAAATTATTCGTGTCAATGGTGAGATGGAGCCTCAATTATGTCGAAATGTCACTGAAAATTTTAAAAAAAAGTGGACGTCTGTGGACCTGCAAGAAGAGGCCATTTGGCATATATTATTTTTCCCATATAAATGTCATAACTGATACTTAAATTACCAATAAAAGGTTTTTGAAAGTGAATGCAAATTATGTGTTTTATTAATTCTCTAAAAAAAAACGCGAAATTTGAAAGACTCTTTAAAATACTCATCGTGTACGTAGTTATTTTCTATTAAAAAGAATATATATAAAACTTACACAACAATAAATCTGTACCTATTTGAAGTGATTCCAACACGGCAGTCTATGCTGTGCTTTAAGATTTATCGCGCTTCCTATTGTATCGTTATTTTTTCTGTTCGAATTGAAAAGATAATCTTAGTAGACTCTGTAACCCGAAGAGGTAGACTAATCACGTCCAAATTACCTGAATGCTTTTGACATTACAAATATCTGCTACGAAAGTCTGATTTACACAAACACAATTATTATGTTTATGTACTTCTAATCAAAAAAATTAATTTCAAAAAAGATTGTTATAATAACAATGCGAGTGAAAGTTTAAGTGGTCTATTTTATATTAAATGTTAAAAATGAATACAGATAACGAATTAGTATTGTTAACGAAATATAAATTAAATGATTTTTATCAATTCCATATATAAAACGAGTTATTATATTAATTCTTTCCAATTTAAAAAAGATTTAAGCTGTCGTAATGAGAAATTTGCTTGTTGGAGCACACGGCATGTGTAACAGTGGTTTTATTCTTTGTTGAATTAGTTTAAAACAATTGTAATATCTTTTATTTCAAACTAAATACATGTACTGAATAGATATAGCCACCCTCTCTCGTCCAGTGCATTGAACGACAAAGCAAGAGCGCGTTAATGACACAAATGTGCCCGAGGATCGGTAAATTCTGTGAAACATATGTAGTAGATAGGGTGTTATTAATAAGAGTGATTTCTTTTAACATTCTTTTAAATACATGTACATCTTTAATACAATTTCCATTCCAAAACTAAATTTACTAACGTATATTACACTGTTCAAACCAAGTAGGGGATATCTGGAAAAATGGTAAGAGTAAATAAATGAAGAATGTAGCACCTATCAAATATTTTTATATTTAATTACAACATTTATAAATAAGAAGCTGAACGCATTGGCACGTTTGAACTTCCACATTATAAAGCCAGTAAGGCACTAGAATGAATAAATATCATTAAATTAATAGACAATTATGAGAATTTATATGATTTTTTTATTGATAAAATGACGCAAAATCTATTATTAATAATCTGCATGATCTTCACGAACGGCAATAAAGGTTTGACATCTCGTCGGCATTGATTGAATCAGGACATCAAAAAATTCTTGTGGAATATTATTCCTTTCTCCTATCAGAGCAATTTAAATTTACTGAATTGTACCAAGCATGTTCGATAGGATTACCATCAGGAGAATTTGCTGGCCAGTCCATTCTATTGATTCCCAATTGTTCAATCCAGTTGTTCACGATGTTTGCTCAATGTGGACGAGTATTGTCATCCATTAAAATAAACCTTTCGCCTATAGTGCCAACGTGCGGAAGATCAATGGGACTCAAAATTTCATCCAGATATCTCTGAGCAGTCAGGTTACTATTCTGTTTCAGATAAAGGTGTGTGTGACCTCTTGCGCGTATTCCAGCCCATACCATTACACTCCCACGTTCATACTGCGGCCTTTCTCGAACAAATTATGACTGATTACCTGTTCCAAGTTCACGCCAACTTAAAAAAACGCCTATTATCTGGATATAAGGCGAATCTGGATTCGTCACAAAATAATACTTGTGTACAGTCATCGTGATTCCAATTTCTATGCTGCTCAGTCTATATTCTTTGCGACCTTTTACAGCAGCTAGTGGAACGCATACTAGGGGTCTTCGAGTATACATACAAAATATCGCACCCGCTGTACTCTCCAGACCATGCCTCGTCCGACTATCACCTTTTCGCATGGGACAAGCGCGTGCAGAGCAGCATTTCGTCAATTTCAAAGTAGTTAGAAAATTGCTCGATGGATAATTTTGCTCAAATGACAAACAGTTTTTTTGGAATGGCATTCATAAATTGTCTAAAAGATGGGCAAGATGTGTAGAATCATATGGCCAATACGTTGAATCCATGAATTTTCCCATTTTCTTGAAAATTATATAGTTCTTATACCAAAAAACCCGTGCTGACTTTCCGGTACACTTGGTATTAATTTGTAGTTTATATCGACCAGAAGAAAATGAAATGCAGGTCAAATTTGAATCACTCTTGTACTTGACCATTACTTTTATTCCATAGCAATATAGTTTCATAAAATGAACGATGATTAAGAGCGTTTAACTACAAACTACTACTACAAACTTTGAAAATCAGAAACCGATTATCCTCTTGTAAAATAAAACTGTACACAAATGTATGAGAAACACAAGCACTTATTAGTGGAAACAATAACGCTCGCATCACTATTATTTATTGGAAAATTAATTTTACACTGGTCATTCGAAATATGATTTAAAGTTGTTGTCACTGTTCGACCGAGCAATTTTTAGTTGACACAAATCAGCAAAAACCATGAAAAAACGTATTTACAACATGAAATGAACAAGTTCATATTTCAGCCTGCACCATAGCAGCTATTAAATTTTGTCGGGTGATTCACATACCGCAGTGGTTAAACGAATGCCGACACACATAATCTCGTTGCAAAAATACGAGTGAGTTATTTGTCAGATACCGATTTTATGGTACGAATGCACACACAAATACACACTAATGTCCGCCCAGAACATAAGTACGTGACCGCAAGTGCTGCAGATGAACGCATGTACTGCTTTCTTTTTTGCATTTACAAGTGCATGCATGTTGGCGTTGTTTCTGGGAAAGCTGAAAATAGGATAACATTTATCTAGAAAGACTGATTAAAGTTTATGTTGTAACGAGCATGTTTGTAATAGAAACAGTTAAATTCGCCCTGTTGCCCAATCATTATCAAGAATAATTGTAGATAGAAAAGCTCTTAACATAAATGTACCTAATTAGTCAAATATTTCGCCCGTTAGAGCTGTTCTGTCTTGTTACTGATCCTTTTTTATATACATATGCCTTCATATTTTGTTGGACGTGTTAAATACTAATAATAATAGAAATAACAATAATTATAAAAATAGAAAGACCCGGGTGATATAACAATTTATTATATTTTAATAATGCACAGCCTAGCAAACTGGACTGAACATATGTCCTTACAGTTACATAAAGATGTTACTTCCTTTATAAGTAAAAATTCTTAGGGGATTCTGATTACGAAGGGTACGCACACATATAAACACCCCATTTATATAAATAGCGGAAAGCAAAAGTATTCACTCGTTCAACGAGAATCAGAATCGATTTAGGACATCTCTCTTATAAATAACAACAATGAAAACATAACAAAATTAATATTACACGCACAATATCTCACCTTATATTATATATTTATAAGTATATGCCCTTATCTTGTTCAAATGCAGGTAGTCTCCGTTTCGGACGTTTTCTTTCCTAATGCGTTGATTTGCAGTCCTAATTATTCGCTCTGGAATAGTTTCAAACGATGCTATTGATCTGCACTTGTAGGGACAAATATATATATATGTATATATATATACATATATAAAACAAAGGCATACTATTACTTGGCAAATAACTGACTGACAGGCTTCACATCAGACAATTCACGAACGCTCTTAGTATAACGGCCTGCTGGACAGGCCTAATTCTACCTCCTCTTGAATGTGTCTTCTCTATCTGTCCACGAGCTCAAGCCTCTTCTTTAATCTCTTAAGACCAACTCTCTTGTGAGCGCTGAAGCGCCGCTTACTGTTGCAAAAATTCTACGACTTATAAAATATCCAATTTCTGTGACGTACTCTAAACACAAAGGAACTATCCTCTTCCGACCACTTGGGTTATTACTTATTAGTGCATATCATAAACTTAGACAATATACGTAATACATTCAATAGATAAATTGTAAAATTAAACTCTTTCTGAGTGTACATTAAAAAAGACACATAGTAGATTCAATAACTAAAAATAAAAGTATAGAATTATATCAATTAAACATTCTCTTCAAATGGAAGCGACAATATACAAAATAGGAAAACATGTAATATAATAACCATAAATATATCAGTAAAATATTTCTGTGATTATATTAAAGAAAATACAATTATATGTACTTAATACTTAATATGTACAATAAGTGTACCTAAAACGACATATGAGCTGTATTTCAAGGATTAACAATTATTACTTTATCTTAAACTTAAAACAAATATAAATGCTTTCCCACTATACAAAGCATTTATATCCCTTATATAATTAGATCATTTCTGAAAACTAGATTAATAATATAATAAGGAAAAATACACTTAAATAAACCTAAACAAAACTAATATAAATATAATAGTATTAAGACCTTCCTTCTGAGAATTATCATAATACATTTACATTTGGACATACCAATTAATTAGTTCGAATGAAATTAAAAATGAAAATAAAAAATCAAAATATTCTATCCAAAAAAATTACGTGTATCATTACATTCTCGAATAGTTAAAATATAACTTAAGTTTTTCAAGCGCCATTAGAGCCACAAATATACAAATTGTATGTGTGAAATATCCTACTGTTGCAACGCAACGGTAGAAATGAACTTTTACGCAAGAGATGAAGATTATAGAGCTGACCATTCTGGGAAACCCAACAAAGTCGTCGGGAATCGGGACATGTAAGCCTATTTAATTTACAGAGAGAATTTAGAACATTTGTGGTATTTGTTATTTTGCCTTTCTCGATGTTGCAAATATTTAATCGATCTTATCTACTTTGCTATAGCATTAATGCTTAATGCTTAAAACAGTAAGTATTCTACATCATTATATACTCAATGACATTAGAAGTGTTACACCTAGAAGGAATAGTTTCCTGGACGTGATTTTTTGGTAATGTGATAAGCTTAAGTCAAGCATGAAACGATCAGATTTCCAAGAAATTTTATTAACATTAATTTGAAAAAAAATCAATAATGTGTTTGGCGACCCCGTAGCTGTAGACACTCCTGTACACGTCTAGGCATCGACAAAATAAGATGGTCGATGTCTGCTTGTGGCACCTCGTTCCAAGCAACTTGAACTTGGTGGATTAACTGTGCCAGAGTTTGTGGAGGATGGTTCAAATTGGTCAGTCTTCTCCCCATTATGTCCCACACATGTTCGATGGGATTTAAATCCGGTGAACGGGGTGGCCACGGCAAAACATTAACGCCAGCTTCTCGTAGAAAGTCCATAGTACGACGAGCAATATGTGGACGCGCGTTGTCTTGCTGAAAAAGGACGTGTGGACGGCCATCTAGATAAGGCAATAAAGTAGTTTGTAGGACGTCACCAACATAACGCGCAGCTGTCATACTGCCCCGAATAAACAGAAGAGGTGATCGGCTTCCATATGCAATAGCCCCCCAAACCATTACTCCAACAGTCCTGTGCACATGCCTCTCAACAGCAAATCCAATATCACGTCGCTCTCCACGACGGCGTCTTACCCTCTGACGGCCATCATGCATGCCTAGGCAGAATCGCGATTCGTCGCTGAATACGACATTATGCCATTCTGCTTCCCAATGCTGCCGTTCTCTGCACCAGTCCAAACGTTGACGACGATGTTCTGCAGTCAAAGGAAGGACTAATCGTGGACGGTATGAAGCAAGTCCAAAAGCTCGAATGCGGCGATATAATGTTCGCATACTGACAATGCGACCTTCTACATCAAACCATTGGTCAATAAAATTTCTTGGAAATCTGATCGTTTTATTCTTGACTTAAGCTTATCACATTACCAAAAAATCACGTCCAGGAAACTATTCCTTCTAGGTGTAACACTTCTAATGTCATTGAGTATATAAATAATAACTATCTTATTTTCCTATTGTCAAGCCTACGCTTTTGTGCACCGCTAATGAGTGTTTCTCAAATGACAATACAGACGTTTTCTGTCCAAATAAGTAATTAGATCTTTTGTTAAACATAAAGAAAGACATTAATTCAAAAGTCTCTTTTATAAAAACAACATTATTCAATTCCAATATAAAAAAAAGCTACGAGATTAACACAAATTATAATTTCAATCTTATTAATTAGGGAGTAAAACATCAATATCGTAATTATACTTTACTGGGAACTAACCATCTACTAGTGATGATTTTAATCATTCATTTCTAAACAAATGCAGGAATTTTGTTGGAATAGTAATGTACAGCGATGTTATCTAAAATTTTAAATTAATTGTCGTTTTACATGATCTAGGCGCATGTATACCAAAGACACCTGTAAATTAATTTATTTTAAAGTAGTTTTATATCCTACTCTTCTTATAATGAAAAGAAATGATAACCATAATTGTGATGCCAATACTAATGGTTTCTTAATGACAATTTAATATACCGTTCGATTTATATTTATGTTGCAAATGCATATTTTTCTAAATACTAGATATGCACTACATATTTATGAATATAAAATATTACTTGTTACCAGTTTTGTATAGCTTATTATGATTTAAAAATATATTATTTTTATATTTGTACATTTTATAAATAATTTTTTGAATTAAACACTGATGGATCAAAAATATTCTCTAATAATTCTCAAAACTAATATGATTCTGTGGAATGAAAATGGGGCTATCACTACATTCTACTAAAAATATAAATTTATAACCTTGCATTGTGTCTACAAGCGGATCTTTGTATCAATGAAGATCTACAAAATACAAAGGGTACTAGGAAAGTTTTGCAATACAGCTTTGTTTATTTAATTTTTTCAAAGTAATTTCCTCTACACTCAATACACCTCTCCTTCCTCCGAAACCAATCTTTAAACCAGTTCTGGCAAATTTCACTAGGGAGTAAAGCACACTTGTTGTCCCAAGCCCACAGGTCCTCATCACTAGAAAACCGCCTCCCTTTTAGCTTCATTTTCACATGCGCGAACAGTGCAAAGTCGCAGAGAGCAAGACCTGGACTGCAGGAAGGGTGTTCGAGAAGTTTCAATCCTGTCGTGGCCAAATATTCGGTGCAGGCCTTGACGCGGTGAGTTGGAGCCTTACTGTGATGGAGGACAGTGCAAAGTCGCAGGGAGCAAGACCTGGACTGCAAGAAGGGTTTTCGAGAAGTTTCAATCCTGTCGTGGCCAAATATTCGGCGCAGGCTTTGACGCGGTGAGCTGGAGCCTTACTGTGATGGAGGACAGTGCAAAGTCGCAGGGAGCAAGACCTGGACTGCAGGAAGGGTGT
The DNA here is from genome assembly GCA_031893035.1 of Dermolepida albohirtum. Taxonomy (NCBI): domain Eukaryota; kingdom Metazoa; phylum Arthropoda; class Insecta; order Coleoptera; family Scarabaeidae; genus Dermolepida; species Dermolepida albohirtum. The sequence goes on along the minus strand of JAVIWB010001918.1, from coordinate 175,204 downwards.
TCGAGAAGTTTCAATCCTGACGTGGCCAAATATTCGGTGCAGGCTTTGAGGCGGTGAGCTGGAGCCTTACTGTGAAGGAGGAGCGAGGTGTCCATTCTTGACTTTGGCCGCAGGTTCTACATAGATCCAATGAGTTTAGGCAGTAACTGTTCAGTATACTACTTAGCTATGACTGTCTTCTGTGTGTCCAAAACGCGTTCCACAATTCCACTCGATTTGAAAAATACAGCTACCATTTTCTTTTTTACAGATCGGGATTTTCTGACAACTACGGGTGTATCCTCATCATCAAAGACCCAAACTTTGTTTTGAGCTTTGGTCGGCATTTCGTAATAGTACAACCAAGTCTCGTCACCTGTCACGATGTTGTTCGCATACCGAGATTGTCCCTTATTAAACTTTTTTAGCATCTCCGGCACCAAGTCACACGTAGTGTCATCTGCTCTTCAGTCAATCGACGACGCCCTCAGAGAGAACAAAGTTTCTTCACGTGCAAATGCTAGTGCAGAATCGAACGAATTACTGGTGCATGTAGGCCTGAAGTACGCTCTATCTGTTGGTAGGTGACCCGCCCGTCCTCGCCAAGCATTTTCCTCGCAGTAGTAACGTTTGCCTCCGTAACCGACGTTCGTGGCCTTCCCGGCCTCTCGGCATCCTCCACAGTTAAATTTCCCCTTTGGAATTATCTGTACCACCTGAGTATCGTTGTGCGATGTGGACAAACATCATCTAGTGCAGGAGTCATCGAAGCACTGGTCTATGTTCAAACCACGCACGAAATTATAATGCAAAACTGCCCTTATCTCATTTCGTGACCACAATGCCATCGCAAGCACTGTACACTCTCACTGTTAATGAATAACTGAGCCCATCGGTATGGCGCGGCGGCTACTATGCACATATGAACATATTTCAACATGCAGCAACAAGCAGCTTCCTACGATTCATTGTTGCGTCATATTGCAAAACTTTCCCAGTACCTTTTGTATGTGTGAGTGTAGTGAACAACACCAAATGCGGATAATTCCTAATGAATGACTTTCGTAATACAGCTGAATAATTTGTAGACGTCGTGCCGAACTGAGTCTTTCCATAATAAAATATCACACAATGCGTAACTAAAATAGTGTGAAAGTATGACACGACTCGCGCTTTATCTGTCAAGAAATCGCTATTGAAAAAAGTGCATCATAATGAATCTTCCGCTAGTACTCAGTTCTGGAGAAAAAGGAAATTTTGTAGCTTCGAACTTCAATATTCTTATTGGCAGTAAACAACTTTCTCCTACAAAATGCGTTAATAATTTAGAAACGTATGTATGTCGACGATAATCTTCGCTTTCACGAAAACGCTACGCCCTTAAAAACAGCAATAAAAATTAAAATCCACTTACATTCACACACACACCTATTTGATATTTATGTTAAATTTCTGTTCGGTAATTCTTTAGTGTAGATTACGGTGAGACGATGTATTCTTGCTGCCTTATGAAGAATTATATGAAACGCATGTAGATTGTGCAGAACTCGTACATTAATTGATCCACGAAATCAGGGGTAGATGTTGAGTTACACAGGTGCCTAGAAACACAGGCTAACAGAAATTCATTCCATAGTATCTCTCTCTATAGAAAAAAAGCATTATTTGTGCAGTTAGCGTTTGAAATATTAGAATACCAATAGCAATGTACGTGGTTGCAATCAACTCACTATTCCAGCACTCCCTGATTTCTCCTATAAAATCCAAGATGAAAAAATGTAGTAAAACAATTATGAGAACTGGAAAAGTGTATAGATTGCCGAGGCTTGAACGTTTGTGAGGATCTGTAATAACAATATTTAAATCAGTACAACTACCTCTTTAGATGTATGAATATATTTTTTCCATTTTGTATTTAATCTAATTTAGTTTCAGAATTTCGTTTATGTTCATTTTTTATATTTTCTATTTTATTGTTATTTTTTCGTCCAAAAGACGCAAAGCGTATAAAAGTATGCATGCGATGAGATTTAACTCTTCTGGCATTACGTGTATTACGAGGATTGTCCCAGAAGTACCCGATCCAACAAAGAAAACACAAAAACTTTAGAAAGAAATATATTTATTTTTCAACATAATCTCCTTTCAGCTTTATACACTTTTCTCAGCGATGTTCAATAAGTTCGATACCATTTTTATAATAAAAACTGCCTTGTCCCTCAAAATAGCCACTAACTGCCGACATCACTTCTTCGTCGTTAGCAAACTTTTGACCACTGAGCCAGTTTGGGAACGGAAAATAATCCGAGGGGGCTAGGTCTGGTGAATAGGGTGCATTAGGTAGCAATTCAAACTTTCATTAATTAATGTCGGCCATTGTAATAACAGATTCGTGTGCTGGTGCATTGTCTTGATGAAACAGCACTATTTTCTAAGCTAAATGCCGCCGTTTTTGCTTGCTTTTTCGCTCAAATGTTGCAATAATACTCGCCGTTGATACGATAGTTTTTCCTTTTTCAGGATAGTCAATGAAAATTATTCCACGCGCATCCCAAGAAACCGATGTCAGAACTTTCCCTGTAGATGAAACGGTCTTCGCCTTCTTTGGAGCCGGTTCTCCCTCTTGGGTCAATTGTGTTGATTGTTCTTTCTCGGTTGTAAAGTGACGGACCTATGTTTCCTCCATGTTCATGAAACAGCTCCAAAATTCTGCTTTGTTGCTGTAAAACTTCGCTAAACACTCCATTGCAACATCTTCACGGCGTCGTTTTTGCTCGAGTGTGAGCAAACGCGCCACCTATCTCGCACAACTTTCTCATGACCAAATTTTCAGATAATATACGATGTACCGCACTTTTTGAAATGCCTACTATGTCTGCTAGCTTGCGCACTTTTAGTCGACGATCATCCAGTACCGCCATGTGGATTTTCGTCACCATTTCTGCAGTCGTCACCTCATTTGGTCGGCCACTGCGATCCTCGCCTTTGCAGCTCGTACGGCCTCATTTAAGTTCTGCTTCAGTGTTTTAAACGAAGGAGTAGACTCATCCAGAGTCAAATTCAGTTCAGTTTTTTTACTGGTTGGGCTGAGGACTTTCAAAAAAAGATATTGTAATACGTAACGACAACCAATTTTCTCCATTTTTACAAATTCACTGAAAACGTTGACTATTGATGGTTGCCAAACAAATACTAAACAACGTAGTGTCTTCAAACTCGAAACATATGCTTTATAGATTGTGTACTTTCTAACAACGACAACGCCAGGATTATTATTATTATATATAAGTAAACTAATACAAGTAATGAAAATTGTAAATGCAAAAACTGAAAAACAAAATCAATATAAAGAAAATTAATAAAAAGGAAATTAGCACTTCAAAGCCGCGAAGGCGACCTGAATGCAACCTTGGTGTAAATTTTGCGATCTTTGAAAGTTATATGTGCACGTGAATTGTACGGAAAAGCATGTAAATTAAAATAAGCTAGTTATCAAATCATTAATATAGATGCTAGAAAGTAATGGTCCTAAATTTGAACCTTGCGACACACCAGAAAGTTAGTGAAATAAGTCCAACGAATAACCATTGTAATAAATGCAACGTAAATTCAATTGTGTCTTGAAACCAATGGTTACGAGCCATTTACGCTAATTATTATTTTAATTTCGATTATATTTATATAAAATTCGTTTTTTGTTATATCATTTCTAATGACGTATTGATGGATTTATAACATGTTGCCAAATTTACACTTCCTTTAAGAACATTTTATAGAACATTTCTGTATTATAATTGTCGATTCGAAATTAATCATAGAATCGCCCTATCCGACGATATTTATATTATAAATATCTGCATACACTTTTCTTCTTTCAAGTAAATTCAATTACCAGAGATATTATATTTAATATTCATGGTTTGATGGATACAATAGTTGACTAAAACAGTGTTAGTAATATTGTTTAATCTAACCCATTCACATAATTTATACTTCTAAGTAGTTAAGGTAAAGTTAGTGACGTGTACTATTTGTACTCGTGAATAAAAGGCGATAAATCAGAAATAATCCAAGATGCCAATACAAAAAGATAGGAATACTTCATAAAAATGCCTTCGGAGTAATAAACGAAGCCTAAAAATTCGCCGTTCCATTCAAACTTGGAAAGTTCGAGCTAACTTCTGGTGGAATCGAAGGTGTCATAATGTAAGCAATATTTCCTCTGGAACGAGAACGGAAGCTTATGGTCTAGATAAAATTTCCAGATCGGAGTTACGAGCAGTTTAAAAATTCATGACTTTCATAAATCTTTCATTTTAAATTTAAAAAATTTCGTATTTTCCAATTCTATGCATACTTCTTTAATTTATTTAGCAATTTTTCGATATTATATCTTAATCCTTTCGTAATTAAAAACGCTATTTTGATAAACGTAATGTAAAACAAAAATTTCAGCACCACCTACTTAGATTAATTCACGAAACGGAAAACAAATGAAATCTCCCTAAGTCCTTTCCGACCCTAACGATATTTCTGCCCCAAGAGCGACGTCCTACTTTAAAATAACAAGTAAATACGTTCCTTCCATCTCCACGGGTCCTATCAAAACTCAGGGCAATCTTTAGTTTGTTTAGGTTGAAGACTTTCAAATACTTCATCAATGTTTATTATGCAGTGCCACCATACGGAAAATACGGACGATTTACGGCTTTGTCTCTTTAGGTTCGGATAAAGCGTTACGCTTAATAACAAGTCATTATTGCGAAGAGGGTATTTATTGTTTTTAACTTCCATTGATATTAAATCGTAATTTATTTAAAACAACAATCGACAGGCATGAAGTTGAGATTTATGACGTTTATAACATAGAAACATTTCAAAGATCATGACACGATTTTATATAAAACAAAGCCATTTATTTAGTAAATTATATAATTTACTTTATTCTCACTGAACTGTCCTCGACTTTCTCAGGAAATGCCAACATTTATCAAAACTACACACGGAGTTTGTTGCAAATACCTACAAACTTAATTTACTTTCTTTTTATGTCTTTTATTGTTCCTAAATACTATTCAATACTTTTCAATATCTTCAAAATTAGTCAACAACTAAGGGTAATGAAATACCCGTACCTGTGCTCAAATTCTATGCTGAGAGTATAACTCTAAAATGCACAAACTGACCCTATACCGCCTGGAGTAATATTTGATTGCTTATAATTTCTACTAAATATTCGTAAATTATTCCAGTGCTTTGATGGTTTAAACAGATATTCATTCAACTGCTCCTTATCCCAAATAATTTTTATTCCTTTTTATTATTCGATAATCACCTGGTCTAGCATAAAAACTATACAGGTGCTTGTGCACTGTATGAACTTAGAAGGAAAACATATTTACAATGAGAAATCAAACATGTGGACTGATGTAGCTGATGAATTTTAGGTATTTTTGTGGATTACTTATTTACGGTCGGCTTGAAAAAAGTTGAGATGTTCAATGACGATTTCCAATAATGACCGTCTAATTGCGCTATTATCCAATATGTCAAATATAATAGAAAAACTAATATAAAGTAGAATAACAGCATTTCTGGGCTGACACGGTATTTTGTATGACGGACCAAATGGGTACATTAAAATTGGATTTATTTCTAAGGCAACTTTTTAATTTATTTAAGCAATTTTTAATGGTTTAACTAACAAATTTATGACCACTTGTCCTTTTCTGGAGCTCTCGAAAGCTTTTGATAGTACACATCACGGTCATTTCCTGAGCAATGCTGAAAAATTTGGTTTTCGAGCGGTAACATTGGAATGAGTTCATCCTATTTCTCAAGTAAAAGATGTCTAATGAAGAAATTGGAGGGAAAATAAGATCATTTTGGAGAAACATTGCTTATGGAATGAGTCAACAATGACCGGTGCTTCTTTGTAATAACATGGCATCCATCAGATGCATAGCTACTGAACAAAGAATTACTATTTGCCGAGCTCTGAAACTGAGCGAAATTTTCGTGGGGCCATTGCTTTCTTTGGCAGTTGCTATTCCATTAATTACTTGATAATAACGTCTAGCCTGCCAATGCCTTCTATTATTGGTTGATTGTTATTATCTTCAATTCTTCAGCATTATTATATGATTCTGGAAATAGATTCAGTACTTTAGTAGCAATATTTTCAATTTTGATTCAAAATTAAATATTAATAAATTCATATCTCGACTAACAAATAGGATGAAAAAGAAAATTACTTCGCGTGAAATTTTGCTAATGGAGGTAAAAATACTACAGCGAGAATGGGAATTCATAGAAAACACAAAATAGAAATTAAACTTTTTGATGGTAATTGTTTCCAGACAAACGTTAATATTGAATTTGATACAAAAGTTTCATGTCAAATTAATTTTTTAGACATTCGGGATGCATATTTGCAGCTTCTAAATTTGCATTTGCAACTTCTCCAGTTACCTTTACTATTATGAGAAATATAGTTTGAAATTGAGGTAATGCTAACCAATGTATGGCCGTGGGTTATTTTGGACACCAATGATCCACTTTTTTGAAACACCAATAGCTTCTAAAGCTCGTGATATTTAAATATAATATTAATACGTAATAGCTTAGATATATATCAGGTGCGCAACTAAGTTCTCGCTGTTTTTCAAGAGATGGCTCCAGTAGTAAGTGCTGGTCGATTGTGACATAACCAAAACATCATGAACCAAGCTTAGACATATGGTAAACAAATCGCTTTGACACATTAGTGATTTTGTTTTTGCGTCATATACTTTTGGTTGTGTGAAAATGTTTGATTTTGTGGCAAATAATCGTCATTTGCGGGAAGTGTTGCGCATCGAAAACTCCAAAAAGTTTACGGAGATGCTGCTCTAAGTGAAACAACGTGCCGTGATTGGTTCCGTCGCTTCAAAGACTGTGATTTCGATGTTGACGACCGTTCGCGTGACGGAAGACCAAAAACCTTCGAAGACGCTGAAACTAGAGGCATTGCTCGATGAGGATCCGTGACAAACGCAAAAAGAGCTTGCTTCAGCATTACGAGTTACCCGCCAAGCCATTTCCCAGCGGCTACATGCGTTGGGAATGATTCCAAAAGAAGGAACTTGGGTTCCTTATGATTTGAAGCCAAGAGACGTTGAGCGTCGTTTCTTCGCCTGTGAACAACTGCTTCAGCGGCAAAAAAGGAAAGGTTTTCTTCATCGCATCATTACAGGTGATGAAAAATGGATTCATTACAGCAACCCAAAGAGAACAAAATCATAGGGACTGCCCGGTTATGCTTCTACATCGTCGGTTCGGCCTAATATTCACACTGCGAAGGTTTTGCTGTGTATTTGGTGGGACCAGGGCGGTGTTATTTATTATGAGCTATCGAAACCGAACGAAACCATCATTGGGGAACTGTATCGAACTCAGTTGATGCGATCGAGTCGAACGCTGCGCGAAAAGCGGCCACAATACGAGCAGAGGCACGAAAAAGTGATTCTGCAGCATGACAAAGCTCGGCCTCACGTTGCCAAACTCGTTAAAACCTACCTAGAAACGCTCAAATGGGAGGTCCTACCCCACCAGCCATATTTCCCAGATATTGCGCCGTCCGATTATTACTTGTTCCGTTCGATGGCACGTGGTCTGGCTAATCAGCAGTGCCGCTCATATGAAAACATCTCAAAATGGCTTGATTCGTGGATAGCCTCAAAAGACGAACACTTCTACGGTGACGGTATTCGAGCTCTGCCAGAAAGATGGGAAAAAGTTGTCGCTAGCGATGGGCAATACTTTGAATAATTCATTTGTAAACATTTTTTCACAATAAAGTTGCATTTTCATCAAAAAGCAGAGAAAACTTATCTGCGCACCTAATACTAATACGTACATTATCAAATTAGTTATACTTTTGCTACACAATAACCAGAAGGCTTCGTTTTTCATAAATTTAAAAACATTATGAATTATTTCACGATCTTGACTGTAATCTAAAACTCCTCTGACACATAATTTTGATTTAGTCGTCAATAAGGCAAACGTTTTAATATCACTAGATTGTCAAGTTCAGTACTTTAAATAAATGTTTGTAATAGTATCAAAGTATCAATAGTATAAAAATATACGCAATAAATACTCAGCAAAAGCGGAAAGTATATGGAATCGTCCTGAAAAAGATGTTTTTTTTATAATGCAAGCTTTCACGAAAGTCAAACAGAACGAAACAACACATATAACTTAGGCAACACCGGAATAAGCAAACTACATAGCCTCGTACGAAAAAGGGATGAATAATAAAGCACAATCGCCTTAGGAATATTGGTGAATAAATCGAAGAGCCACTGTTCGTTGTCTAGTAACAGAAGGACGCTTACTAATACTGGTTCATTGACTGTATGTACGAGGCGTGTTTTTTAAGTAAGGGCCGTGTGACAATAAAAACCAAACGAAGATTTTCAAAAACCAAATCAATTTTGAGATTCTACATACATTTCTCTATTTTCCAACATAGCTGCCAAGTTTGTTTAAACACTTATCAAACCTTACAACTAGATTTTGAATACCTTCTTCATATAAACTTGCTGCCTGCTCCAATAACTAAAAGGTCACAGAGGTTTTCACGTCTTCGTCATCGCGGTAGTGGTTACCGCCGAGATGAAGTTTGAGGTAGCGGCAAAGAAATCGCTCGGCGCAAGGTTGGTGCTGTAGAGAGGGTTGCGTAAAACCTAGCCAAAACAGCCCAATGTAGCCTGGATCTGAGCTGCGTTGTGAGGACTTGCATTGTCATGGAGTGACGTGTCTGTTGCCGACTAAAAACGTATCACTGACGGTACGGGACGGGCGATTCGATATTCTTGAACATTCGAAAGACAGAGAACAGGCCGTGCAGATTACCAACATAGCTGCAACTGAGCACAGTTGTTCCCAAGGAATGACGGGACACCCCGCAAACACTCGTGACACGCGCATCGCCTATAAGTGTATACAACAAAACGTATATTATTTCAATATCCTTGAGACCCTGTTGCCTAAGCTGATCTTCTTACTTGATTCATACAAATCTCAAAGACACCTTGTGTTCTTTTCTTTCAAATGCAAAATATTAATTCCAAATTATAAGGAAATCTTTCGCAATTTTCTAATAGATTTAGTTTAGGGTAGAATGTGGATTACTTCCTTTTAAATATATATAGTATTATCTTCAAGAAATTACACCGGAAGAAAACAAGCGTTATAACTATCTAAATTCCGGGTATTTTATGATTTCCTTCTTTTATTTTTCAATATTCTATGTACTAAATCTCAGCGGCAGATAAATTATGATAGTTTTCAAATATTTATATTTACGAGTATGTATAGATAACTAATACAGTACAAATTGAAAAGATGTATGTGGGAATTATTCGGGCGTACAACATATGTTCATATAAACTAATTGACTTTGACTATTGTGAATAATACATTCCCAAGGTATTATAATTTAATTTTTAGACGGTTTGTGTTCAGTTAGTGGGTCGAGATCTTCAGAACTGGAAAAATTATTTTATCTAATATTTAAAAAAGTGTTTAAATCTCAAAGTATTGGAAAAACATGCCAATAAATGGAACTGAAAATGTACGTGTCATTATCAATCATAACTACAATAAAGCGAACAAACTAACCGAACTAAACTAGTTGAAATTTATAATTTATTAACTCATGAATTTGCCAAGGTCAATATGAATAATATCATGAAAGTGCAAATGTATGTAAATCCATGCCATTATGTCAGGGATTAATTTATGTGAACAATCAATTCAATAATTTATGTAACGCTGCATAGCATATCCAGCACGTATTATATCGAAAATATACTACATACAATGTTATTAATATCTGGTTCGTTCATGGCGTGCTATAATTATCACACAGTTCTTTGAACTTTTCTAATAAGCCATTTCTTTTACTAAATTAGTTCTGATTTATTGATTTTTTAATTAATGCTAGTTATCTTCTTCATAAAATATAACCTTTACATATCGAAAATTTTGTGTAAAAAAAATTTAAATATTATCATTGGTTGAGCAAAAACTATTACTGTATATTTATTATTATTGGACCAAAAATGTTTCCTTGAACAAAAGGTCACCATTCGACCAAGTATTTTCATATTAAAACCCCTTAACACTATTAATAAGAGATCCATATTTCAGTTAAAATACGTAGGACGAACGAGAGAGACTTACTTGGTGGTCTAGTGGGTACGAGACTGATTTACAATCTAAAGATCCATCTTTGGAACTCAATACCTATCTTTAAAATAAAGAAATATTTTTAGTATTACTTTTTCGTAAAAATATTACTTCTTTTCCTTCACAGTTTGTGTTAAAGATTAACAGATTTTTAACTGATGTTCCCGGACTGAGGCTGTAGCGTAAGAATCCAAACCAATACTTGCGTGCGCCCACAAACGATGGGACGTCTATGACTACGAAGTATGTGTGACAAATTGCAACGCGATCAAAGCGATTTTATAGCAGACGAAGAACGTGAGCAACGCGCGTACATTAAATTTTTCTTTAACTCAGAGAAATGGCTACTACTAGCATATGTAATGATTCGCCAAGCATTCGTTGAACAATCTGTGAAGCGAGCACAAATTTTTAAGTGGTTTGCGCATTTTAAAACTGTTAAATCGTGCAGTAATGACGACAATTTGGGAGACCATCGACGATTACCACGCGCGGAAACATCGTAACACTTTAACGGCTCATTCCTGAAGATAGTCATCGGGCTATTTTTAGCATCTGCTATAAAGTTAAAATCGGTATGATACATGTCGGCGAATTATGACTAAAGAATTTATGCAATGCACCGCACTGCTCTAGAATTTGTTCCGAGCCTTCTGACCTACGACCAAAAGCAGAAACGACTTACCATTTGTACTGAACATAAACAACTTGCCGAGAATGATTACTGGCGATGAAAGCTGGATTTATGATTATAATCCAGAAGCTAAACAATAATGAAATCAATGGAAAAGTACGAATCCTCTAAGACCCAAGAAATGACGACAACTCAAAAGCAATGTGAATTTAACTAACTGAAAAATAAACGCCAGTACCACGAAAACGTTAACGAACCCACGAAAGAATCAATTACCAGGTGTACCTAAAAGTCATTACCGGTTTTCCTAACAGATGTTGCTAGGCTTAAGTATGTAATATTATGATTTGACACATATGTCATTTTATTCTACTGACATCAAGCTTCAAAACCATACATGTTAAATTTGTAACACTGTCACAGATTTATATCTCTTTGAAAATATCAAGTTTCGTGCCTGAACATGTGCATTTGCGGTACGCATAACTTTCCATATTTAATTAAAAGAGAAAGCCCCTAAAAGTCATCGTTTGCTAGTAGAAACTTTCAGTGGGCGTGCTTCAACCATAAAAACATATCAGGCGTAGTTTCAACAATTCAAAATTGGTGATTTCGATGTGCAAACAAAGAACGTTCTGGTAGACCCAAAAAGTTTGAAAATGTGAAACTGTAGGAGTTATTGAATGAAGACCCATCCCAAAACTCAAAAACAATTGTCACAAGCATTAAATGTGGCCCAAAAAGGATTAGCTTAGGAGGTATAATCGGAAGTCATTTCTGCATCGAATAGTAAGAAGTGAGGAAAAACAGATTTATTACGAAAACTCTAAGGGCAAAAAATCATGATTATCTCCTGGCGAAACCGTCCGTCCATCGACTCCAAAACCAAATCGTTTTGGTCGCAAGACAATGCACTGAGTTTGGTAGGACCAAATTGGCGTGGTATATTACAAACTGCTAAACAGTGAAACAATTAATATTGATCTTGAATCATGCGTTGATAGAAAAACGACCAGAATGGGCCCGAAGACACGGTAAAGTGATTTTACATCACGATAAGCGGAAACTGTTCAAGGAAGCCTTGAAAGCACTTAGATGAAACATAAAATCGCACCCACCGTACTCTCCAGACTTTACCCCGTCCGACTATCACCTTTTGCCATCAACGTAATACGCGCTTGAAGAACGACACTTCGCCAATTTCGAAAAAGTTAGAAAATGGCTCCATGAATGATTTTGCACAAATGACAGACAGTTTTTTTGGGATGGCATTCATAAATTGCCTCAAAGGTGGGCGAGGTATACAGAATGAAATAGCCAATACTTTAAATAAATAAATTTTTCGATTTCCTTGAAAATTATGTAATTTTATACGACAAAATCGGTACTGACTTTCCGGTACACCTGGTAATCAAATGAAATTAACCAATCTATAAACAATACCAAATCATAAGCGTATATCAAATAGTACTTAAGGAATGGTCTAGTAAGACACAATTTACAACGGTGGGTGTGATACGTTCACACCCATCGTCTAGCTAAACAAATTTACACAGACAAGATATCCTCTCCATTTGACAATAACAATAACAATTTGTTCGAAGGACGACAAATAGTTATAATTAAAAACGAACGACCGAAAGACGCTAAAATCAATTAAAACATAACTTCATGTTGACAAATTAACGTAAGTTACTCAAGTGCTGGAGAGAATGACATAGTTTCAACGCATGTAAACAAGACAAACATTTATGGAAATCTATTGATAATTATGCATCTATGAGAGCAATTAAGTTTAAGAAATATTATAAGGTATAAAAGGAGTTCTAATATACAGGTTTGGCAAAACGAATATGAGATTATTAATGTACGTACACTAAATTCTAGGTTATACAATATATAACACAAGTACGATTGAGTGAAAATAGCCTAAAGTTAATATCTATGTACATATATGTAGAACTGTATTAGATTAGCATCAAAAGGTGGTGTTGCATTAATGTTATCCAAAGAGTGAAAGTATTAATGAGGTATTATATCTCTAGGTGCTATTATGCAGAGTTTACATCATACTAAAAGTAATTTGTATCAATTTTTCAGGCGAAAACGTAATAATATGTAGCTAAGGATATATTTTTACGAATTTACTTTTGGAAAATAAGGTCTTCATAGTCTAACAATCGATAATTTATATAAAACATCGTCATTAAACTAGATCGAACCATATTTTAACTGTCACTAGCATTCTGCTGGAGGGATATTTTTAACAGGAGTTTCATAGATCGAACAAATGCGCCACAGGCGAAAGGAAGAAAGACGATCTCTTAATTTGATTTTTTTATTCAGATTTGAAGAAAAGTCAACGCTTTCCTTATTGTTAGACATTGAAAAATTCATCAGAGTTATTCCTTTCGCGAGGGGATATTAAAAAAAAAACTGAATGAAAAGAGGAGCCTTTTGTTGGCTTAGGGAAATTAAATATTAATAATTCATTGGCTCAAAAAGGGGATAAAACGATGATGTTAATTATCTCGGAGTTTTGTCGTGTGGCAAAAGTATGCGGTTGGAAGTTCATTAATCAGTCGTGTTGGTTTTAATATTTATCGATGACATGACACGCTCATTAAGGTACACTTTGATAAATTAAGGACGTAAAAATATACGTCGTGCTTCATCGTCGAGATGGATACTTTTCATTACACGATTTCACCAGATAAAAACATGCATGGATATTTTCAAAACAGCGGGGTTATTCCTGCTGATACATCTGCAGTAATATTAAGATGCAGTCTAGCGGTATGATGAATGTAAGAACATCATTCATAAATAGGGGAAACTATTAGATACAATACATATAATCGTGGCTTGTTTGTAAATAGTTACTACTATAGTTATTCTATACCGGGGGTGTAAATATCAATAAAATTTTAAAATACAGCGTGTTTGAAAAAGAATATACGTATTACAAAGTATTATTTTGTCCAAATTATCGATCGCATAGTCTAGTTTATTTAATAGCCGCTAGATGACAATTGTCTTCTGTTTTTCTTGGAAACCGTCATATGTCTAAAGTGGCTACTCCGTGTTTTGAGACGTCGGTTGGTTATGAAGCCGCACAAGTAACAGTTGTTACAAGCTCTGCGTCCTAATGACGAACGGAAAGGTGTGGCATTTAGTAACAAGATTCATGATGCTATTGACACTGATAACACTTTCGCACAACGCATCGTGTTCAGTGATGAAGCGCATTTCCATGTTAGTAGTCCATTAAACAAACACAATGTTCGAATTTGAGGTCTACAGGAGCCACATGCAGCCATTGAACATGTACGAGATTCGCCTAAAATCAATGTGTGTTGTGCGATATCCTGATCATCTGTTTACAGCCCATTCTTCTTTGATGGAAATACGGTTAACGGTCAGCAGTATCTCGCTATGTTACAAAACTGGTTGCTTCTGAGGCTGCACGAAGACATCTTCATTTTTCAACAAGATGGGGCACCCCCTCACTGGAGTCGCCAGGTGCGTGAATATCTGAATGAAACTCTACTGAACCGTTGGATTGGTCGTCAGGGAGCTAGCGACTTAGCATGTCTCAGCTGGGCTCCACGGTAACTGGATTTGATACCCTGTAACTTCCTTCTGTGGAGTCTCGTTAAAAACAACGTTTATGTACCACCATTCTCACAGAACCTGGAAGTATGGGAGGAATTTGAATATCGATGTGATATTCTTCGTGTCGCTGATGGAGGACATATTGAACATCTGTAATCTGAACTTGAGAGATTCGTAAATATCTATGTAAAGTTACATATTCGTATGTCTTTAAGTTTAATAAATATATTCATTAGAAATACGTATATTCCTTTTGAAACACCCCGTATATTTTATCCAGTAATTATTTGCTGTTTTACTTTTTTCTACCTATCAATCGTCCCCATTCTTTCATTTGTTTGTAAACTTATATTAAATATACACACCAAAGGCAATGCTAAAAAGGGATTGGAATATACGAAGTTATTGTGAAAGAATGAATCAATTTCATAATGTAAAATTTGAGTTCTCAACCATTGTCGTAGGACAAGCCACGGTCATTTAAAACAAACAATTTCTAAGCTTGGAATGATTTCGATTTGCACCTTAGGTTGTTGGTCCCTTAGCATTGCTCAATTGTTTGTTAAAATAACAAGTAGATTGTAAAAGGCCTTGTGCTGTCTCGAACTCACTGAGACTAATTTTGTTATGATGAAATGTGTTCTTCGAAGGCGATTCGACATTACAACGCTTTTTCCGAAGAACATATTATACAACAGTGACGTCAACATTTACAGGGAGGTAAACATGGGAGTTTCGAAGTTAGAAATAGAGAGTATCCGTGGTACGTTTATACTAAATCCATGATGACCAACAGATCAAATTAGCCGTAAATTTTAGATGCTTACATTTCCTATCTGGTCTTTGCCATGAAGACGTCTACATTTGAAGCCAACCACACTCGAACGCTTTCAAATATTTACCACGACGAAAAGAGGAAGCGGATGGAAGTAAACGGAGATTCCCAGATCATATCGCATGCGATTTTTTCTGATGCAAATATGCAAAAGATCAAATTTATGTTTCCCCATTACCAAATAACATATATGACTTTGAAACATTGAATAAGAACAACATATAGCTCCGGGTATTGTAACATGGTACCCCGCATTTGAAAGGTAATCTCGTGTCATTTTCATGTTGTCCAAGCCGCAAGTGATGGCCATATTAAAAACTCGTAGGACATCAAATAGAACTTTGTTTTGACTGCAACACTTGTGACCTTCTTGAAATTTATTGTATTATTTTCTCTTAATAAGATATTGTTCTGCGACGAATGAGTGGGAAATTAGAAGCATCAGATTATGTAATATTTTTAGATGGAGGCAAGGGTATATCTTAACCAATCAACCGTCCTTTCCTGTGCTACATGCTTCATTTTCAAACCCCACCAAAGTGAGGAAAAGAGTAATAATTAATTAGCATTATCTTAACTCTTAATATAAAATTTCACATTATAGTCGAGTTAATCAACTCCTAATTTACTCCGAAGATTTTAGGTGAATACCCGAACCAATTTCCGTTTTAATATACTTATGATACATCTTTTCTTAGTATTCTGCCCATCGAGAAGGAAAATTTCGGCATCCCCATGTAATAATAATAAATTTCTAATAAAAAGGGATTAGGTGTAAAATAGAAAATCCATTGAACGTTTTCCCGGGAATAACTTCGTTATCCCCGTGTTACAAGGAATTTTAAGCGTCTAATTCTACAAGATTTAAGTTTGATTACAGTTTTACGGCCATTGTGAAAAGAAATTGACGATATAGTCATAAAGGGAATCAATATATTTTATCGTTCTAAGTTATTTTAAAAAATAGCGAAAAGAAGGTTTCACTAAAGTATCATCGCTAGAAAAAGACCATAAAATTTCATCCGAGTCATGTTTAAATTTTATAGCTCTTCGCGTTCGAACTGGGTAGTTTGAGCTTTGATTAAATATTCTTAGATAGATAATAATTATGAAATATTTTTAATTACATTTCCTATAGTAATTTAAAAGTCAAAGCATAATTACTACGACTTTAAAATTCGCTGTTCTTGTTTACATTAGAGGAATGAAAAGTGTAAAATGAATATCCAGCAGAAGATCGGGAAGCCAAGAAAGATTACGTCAGGAATTGAGAGGTAAAAACCACATCTAACGTTCGACCAGGCATAGATTTGGGGTAGATTAGGACGAAAGAAGAAAAGCTATTTCTTTGATCTTTATTAATTTCAATTCAGGTTTCCTAAAGCAACAAAAACTAGTCCTATAATTTGATGCAGGTCGATTTGACTACTTGTGACATTTACTTTTCATAAACGCTGAGATACACTAAATTGAAACTGGTTTATTTACACGTGCGTTTAAAAGCAGTCGAACTTTCAAAAACTTGTTCCAAATCGTTTTATAATTATTTAAATACTGAGATTAAGGGAAGTATTTTCGTGTGAAATTTTTGACACAGTTACTTGCGTTAAATTTTCAATACCTAAAGCAAGTGAAAGTGTCATGAGGTGGTAGTTTATATTTTTCGATTTTGCAGTGTTTAATTCGTTGCAGAATTTGTCAATAATATTAAGAAAGGGCGGGAAAAATAAGCAAATAATTAAAAATGAATCTTTACTAGTCCAGCATCAATGGGTGACTGGAAAGCTATTAATAATATTGACCTGTATTTCCAACAAGAAAGAACTCAATAAAAGAAAAGATTGCTTTGTTAAAAATATTATTTTACTATATATCCATAGCATATACAATATTATGATTATAGTATGAGGGAAGAAAGTATTAAAGAAGGGTTTCCATAAAATGTCGCCTAAGTAAATGTCCTTCAAAATTCTATTGGTAATTCCAGAGAAAATAGACGCATGAGTCGAATTGCCCCTGAGTTAAAACGGAATACTACAAAGCACATACGGCCAAGCAAAAAAGAACAATGTTATTAGTAACAAGACCATTTACAAAGGGCATATTTTCTGGCGCTCGATGAGGTCATGTTATGTTGCAAAAGCAATTCTTCCTCTATGGATAAATTTCACTGATCGTGAAAGTAATAAACTTTGATCGTCGAGAACCAGAATGTACACTGAGAGTGTACATTTTGGTTCTCAGCGGTACGGATCGCGTACGGAGTTTGTTTTCGTACGGGTATTTTTCGCCATAGTTTTCCAGGTGTGATACTTTTTAATTATCTGCTGATGATGACAACTTAGTTTTCGAAATACGTATGCAGAATACGAATAAATTAATGTGGCAAGGGGTTATATATCAACCTTCAGTGATGAAACCAAAACAAGTTACTGTAGATTTTGAGAAAGCAATTCATTTGGCTGTAAAGAAAATTTGGTCTGATATTGCTATTGTTGGGTGTAGATTTCATTTAAGTCGGTCTTGGTGGAGAAAAATACAACAATTAGGGTTAGTCCCTGAATATAAGAGTGAGTCTGAAATTTGTAGGTGGTTGAAATACACATTTGGAATTCAATATTTGAACCCAAATGAAGTAGCTGATTGTTACGTCGAAGATTTGGTTGCTATTCAGCCGATTGATCAAAGAATAGCGAAATTCTCCGATTATTTGGTTGACATATACATCAATGAAGAACCTTCGTTTCCACCTGAACTTTGGGCTTCAATATCGTCAAGTACAGCTCGTACTACGAGTGGCTGCGAATCTTTTCATTCACATTTCAATTCCAGTTTTTACACTAGCCATCCTTCTTCGTACATATTTGTAGAAATATTGTTAGAATTTCAAGTAGATGTAAGTATCAAAATAAACATTGTTCAATGAAATGAATAAACCAAATTCTAACACGGCAAAAAAGGTCTTTTCTAAATAATATGTTAAATTTATACAATGAAAATAAAATTAATCGACTGCTGTTTCTAAAGCAAGTTTCCCATTTTTGCAATCACTAATTATTTGTAAATACATCTGTATCAAGAACAAATGTTTTTTATCTTATTTATAAGGAAAATAAAATTAAATCATTAAAGTATTTTGTTTTAATTAAAAACGGCCCAAATTACATATAGTTGTGGCGGGCTGGTGTGATCATTCAGCCCAACTTACATGTTTACATTTTCTAAAGACCTGACGATTGGCCCAAGTCACAGCTGCCCAACAAAATCCATTGTAAAAGAAATTTGAGATGGGTTATACAATTTTTCTTACTGTAACTCACAATTTGCAATTGTGGATACTGCAATCGCCATTCTCTAACATTTGAATTTTTCAATATTTTTAATTTATCTCTCATTTGTTTCGGTAGCTGCTTTTTTCATCAACATTAAATAGACAACGTTCACGCATTCTTTTAATACTGTTCCCACATTTGTTGCTAAACAGGGTGCGCCGTATGTTTGATTTTTGGCATTATATTAGTCAATAACTTTAGTAAAATGGACAAGTCTAGCAAAACAAGTAGAATCCAGTACACTAATACATACATATATTCAATTTGTCCTTCTTTTCGAATTTCTAATAAGAAATAAGCTAGTGGCCTCAGTGGAGATATAGATTCATCTCTTAAAATATTACTCTTAAAACAGTACTATGGCACGGATATTATTTCCAAGAATGCTCTTATCATATTGATTGTTAGTAACTAACTGCTCATTATACTCAAATGATTTTTTGCATTAAATGGGCTAGAGCTACGGATATGTTTCAGTTTACAATTGATAGAGGGCGCTGAGTCGATAGTCGGTACTATCGGTCATGCGTGGCAATTGACAGGTTTGTACGGGTTCTCGCAAAGCGCGCGTCCATTTCAATTTATGTAAAATAATTACTTAAGTCATTTCCGAAAAGTCGGTTTAAACGGACAAATTTGATAATAACATTTAATTCGCCCGTCAATTCTGTGTTAGAAAATGTTTTGCTTCTTTCATCGTGAACGTTTATGTGCGTTTGAACTTTTTGCTGTATCGCCTGGCGTTTTTTCGAGTGGACTAGAGTTGAGCATCCTAATAAAAGTAAGTCGACTCTTTCTTTATAATAAGTAAACGATATCTAAATGTGATTATTTAGAAAATAAGAATTTTTAAATGTTAATACGGAAGTATTACAAATTCGAATTATAAGAATAAATAGAAATAATTTAAAATCAATTCAACGTTTCGTTAATTCATATATTAAATAATAAAATGTATAACATGCGAATCAATTATTCTATGTAAAAAATTATTTTTACGAAACAGTTATTATTATTATTAGACTTATAAAACGGTCAATCTGCTACAGATTAAAACAGTAAAATATAGTTCATTCCGAGATATCAAACCGCACATCTGTCGGGGCGCGCGTGCGCCTGCCATGTACGAGGGAAGTTTGACAAATAGTGAGAATGGAAAAGAAAAACGAATTTTTTAAATACAAAATAATTTTTATTTTTCAATATATTCTCCTAAAAGCCAATACATTTATTCCAACGGTGCTCCAATGCCCTTATGCCATCTCTAAAATGCGATTCCGGAAGGTTTGCAAAATACTCATTTACGAATACGATAAGCTCGTCGTCAGACGAAAATTTCTTTCCACCTAGTGCCATTTTCAATTTTGGAAAAAGGTGGAAGTCGGAAGGGGTTAGATCCGACGAACAAGGCGCATGCGGTACTAATTGGAAATGCAACTCGTGGAGCAACTGTTCTGGTATGCGAGGAAGCGTTGTCTTGGTGAAACAGAATCCTTTTCCTTGCCATTTCTGGCCGTTTGGCACGAATCTCAACATTTACTTTTTGTGCTCTAATTGGTAAAACAACTGCACTGTAATTTAGATTGCCTATTTATATGTTTACATTCCGATATTTAGATAAATCGGTTGATTAGTTTATTTTTAACAGCTGATTGAAAAAGAAGCAACACATCTTTTTGTTAAAATGCAAAAATCAGAGTATCGTGCGGTGAATAAATACTTCGTAATTAAGGGTATGAAAGTTACTGAAATAAAAGATGGGTGCAGCGATTGCGTACGACTGATCAAAAGTTCACTCGTTTGCGCATTTCCAATGAGTGTTTGGACCTTTTTAAGCGAAATCCGGTTGATTTTTGTAGGCGATTTGTTACTTGCGACGAAACTTGAATACACTACAGTACAACTGAAACTAAACAACAGTCGAAACAATGGTTAGAACGTGGTTCTGCACCTCCAAAGAAAGCGAAAACCACTTTATCGGCAAACAAGGTGATGCATCAATTTTTTGAGATTTAAAGGGCATTTTGCTCATTAATTACCTTCAGAAAGGTACCACAATAAACGGACAATATTATGCAGAACTTCTACAAAAATTAAATGTTGAGATTCGTGCAAAACGTCCAGGATCATGGCAAAGAAAAAGATTTTATTTCACCAAGACAAGGCTCCCTCGCATACCAGCACAGTTGCGATGTCCAAAATCCACGAGTTGCATTTCCAATTAGTACCGCATGCGTCTTATTTGCCGGATCTAGCCCCTTCCGACTTCCACCTTTTTCCAAAATTGAAAATGGCACTAGGTGGAAAGAAATTTTCGTCTAACGACGAGCTTATCACCTTCGTAAATGAGTATTTTGCAAGCCTTCCGGGATCGCATGTTGGAGATGGCATAAGGGCATTGTAGTACCGTTTGAATAAATGTATTGCTCTTTTAGGAGAATATATTGAAAAATAAAAATTATTTTGTATTTAAAAAATTCGTTTTTCTTTTCCATTCTCACTACTTGTCAAACTACACTCATATAAGAAAAATCAAATAAATGGATTGTTTATATTATGTGCATTGCTATATTTAATCGGATACAAATCATAATAACTTCTTTCGGAAAGTATTATGTTTTGCAGCTATTATATTATGAATGAGTTAAATTTTTTTAAACTTTTTTCTATTGGTATGAAATATTGAGGTGCGCAAATGTCTGATGTAATTCATTTAATCATTGGGTTGTAACGATTATTGTCAGACTAATAAATATGATTACTCAATTAATGTAATTAATATCAATGAAATGATAATAAAATGTTCTCGATATAAAGTTAAAACCAGTACTGCGGTCATCTGGGTGACCTAAGTACAATTTACGCTTACGAAAATAAATGTTGCTTTAATAGTTATAGTACGCGTACCAATTTCGAAACATAATTTTCCCAAAAACGAATCTAATTATTGACCAGGTGTTTCCTTTGTACTGCCGTAATTTCGTCGCCAATAATCAACGCTTATGAATAATTACACCAGAACGATAGAACTTTCAAGTATAACAGGATGTATGTGGTTAAGATGTAAACAACACAACAAGAACTCTACGCTCTCGCAATTACGAAGGCTAACACAAAGAGAAATCGTTTGCAATTTTCAGCATTTAATTCATTTTTTTTTGATTGCAGATTCTATAGACACACTTGAACCTGGAGCGTAGATAAAAATCTCAACACCTGAACGTCGAACTGTTGTATAACGTAATTAAAAACAAAGGAAAATTGATTATGACACGGCTCAAATCGTGAAATACCATTAATAAAATGCGAGTGAATACATATTTAAATGAACGAACATTGAAAGAGACGAGACGCGTTCCCAAATGACATTTAGAATTGCCAGTGTGTCTACTCATATTTCATTGTGTACACTTAACATGAGAAAGAAATGCTGGCATGAATGTATGTTCATGTACGAATGTATGTACATATGGAAGTGAATAATCAAAAAATGCCTAAGCTCGTTTTAAATGCTAACGACCCTCATGTCAATCAGTGCCGTACGACATTAAGTTTTAAATTGGTTTGTTCTTGAATTAAAAACGCATTACGGTGGCGATCGCAGTTTATATTTAAAGAGCTTCATTTAAAGGTACTACCTTTATTTAAATCGATAATATTTACCTTAACAACGGACTGTCTAAAATGACTTGTAATTTCCATTTAATAACGTAGATATTTTTGAAAGACATCGATTATGGTTATCTTTATTTATACAATGCATTTGAGAGACATTTTTTTAAATTAATCTACCTTTTAGTTCACATTCTACTTTATTTTCTTCTATTTTCTTTTAGATATTAAATATCACTGAGTCTGAACGTATAAAAGCTTTCTACAAAGCTACTTAGTTTGCAATTCAAGAGTCGATACGTGTTGTTATTATTAAACGTTGAGAAATACTACTTTGCAGTTAATCTCGACAAAGTAACTTCAGATTACACGTGATAAGTTGGGAAAATATAATTTCATTTTTTAATTATGACTGTCCCTAAATGTACATTAGATGATCTAGCATATTTCATAGTAATAGCATTTCATAATAATAATAAATCGTAATTGTAGAACATTGGTCATTGCCGTTGTGAGGTGGAGTGTGCTTCCATGCCTGGCAGAAGTTCTAGGAACGTGAAAAGCCTCTCATGTCAGAAGAAACTCAAAGTCGATCCTGCCATGTAATGAATTCGAGAAAAACTTCGTACAATGTAGTTTTTCTTCTGTCCACAAGATATCTCATTCCGTATCTGGAGAGCATTTCCATTGTACTAGTTCCAACGAGTGGAAGCCATCCACCCATCTTATAAGAATCGTCTGCGTACTCGGTCAAGTAGTAGGCAATGCGAAGCAAAAGTCTGACACCATGTAATACGAGTATGACTGTACCTAATTCTATATTAGATGATCTAGCATATTTCATAGTAATAGCATTTCATAATAATAATAAATCGTAATTGTAGAACATTGGTCATTGCCGTCGTGAGGTGGAGTGTGTCTCCATGTCTGGCAGAATGTCTAGGAAAGCGAAAAGCCTCTCACGGCAGAAGAAGCTAAATGTTAATCCTGCCATGTAATAAATTCCAGAAAATCTTCGTACAGTATAGATTACTTCTGTCCACAAGATATCGCATTCAGTATCTGGAGAGCATTTCCATTGTACTAGTTCCAACGGGTGGAAGCCTTCCACCCATCTTATAAGAATCGTCTATGTATTCGGCCAAGCAGTAGGCAATGCGAAGCAAAAGTATGACACCATGTAATACGAGTATGATTGTCCCTAATTGTACATTAGATGATCTAGTATATTTCATAGTAATAGCAGTTCATAATAATAATAAATCGTACATTTAGATCATTGGTCATTACTGGCGTAAGGTGGAGTGTGATTCCATGCCTGGCAGAGGTCCTAGGAACGTGAAAAGCCTCTCATGTCAGAAGAAACTCAAAGTCGATCTTGCCATGTAAAGAATTCGAGAAAATCTTCGTACAATGTAGTTTTTTTCTGTCCACAAGATATCTCATCCCGTATCTGAAGAACAATTCTATTAGACTAGTTCCAACGGGTGGAAACCTTTCACCCATCTTATAAGAATCGCTTATATATTCGGTCAAGCAGTAAACAATACGAAGCATAAGTCTGACACCATGTAATACGAGTATGACTGTCTCTAATTGTACATTAGATGATCTAGCACATTTCATAGTAATAGCATTTCAAAATAAAAATAAATCGTAATTGTAGAACATTGGTCATTGCCACCGTGAGGTGGAGTGTGTCTCCATGTCTGGCAGAATGTCTAGGAAAGCGAAAAGCCTCTCGTGACAGAAGAAGCTCAATGTTAATCCTGCCATGTAATAAACTCCAGAAAACCTTCGTACAATATAGATTTCTTCTGTCCACAAGATATCGCATACCGTATCTGGAGAGCATTTCCATTGTACTAGTTCCAACGGGTGGAAGCCTTCCACCCATCTTATAAGAATCGTCTATGTATTCGGCCAAGCAGTAGGCAATGCGAAGCAAAAGTATGACACCATGTAATACGAGCATGACTGTCCCTAATTCTACATTAGATGATCTAGCATATTTGATAGCAATAGCATTTCATAATAATAATAAATCGTAATTGTAGGGCATTGGCCATTGCCGTCATGAGGTGAAGTGTGCCTCCATTCCCGGCAGAATGTCTAGGAAAGCGAAAAGCCTCTCGTGGCAGAAGAAGCTCAATGTTAATCCTGCCATGTAATAATCTCCAGAAAACCTTCGTACAATATAGATTTCTTCTGTCCACAAGATATCGCATTCCGTAGCTGGAGAGAAATTCTCTTACTGACTAGTTCCAACGGATGGAAACCCTCATCTCATAAGACAAACATTTGAGGAATCGTCTATGTATTCGATCAAGCAGTAGACAATGGGAAGTAAAAGTATAACACAATATAATATCAGTATATTCCAGCTTGCTAATAAATAAGAACGTAATAAAGAGATTTTAATAATCCAATACCTCTAAAGTACTTAGAAACATTGAAAATCCGAAAACTTTCATGCAGATGCATAAATCGGCAAAATATGTGGTGTAAACGTCAGGTAATGGTCGAAGGTAATTCTTAAGTCTTTAATTTGAAACTGCCTGTTAAAAGCTCATCACCTATTCTGTAGTCTAACAGAACGGTGAACTTTTCCTTGTGTATATCACTACGCAATATTTATTCATATTTAGTCTTAGTTGATAAGTGTGTTACAACATGCTTCAGTGCATTCCACACCTGATGGCAATTTATAAGTGTCCTCAGCCGTTGCTACTTTATAATAAATCTTATAAGTCATCAGCCATATGCTAGCACAGGAAAATCCATGTTCAATAAAACATCATAGATAAAAAGAGCGAAAAGTAGTGGGCCTAAATTCAATCCTTGTAGAACACCAGAGCTAACTACAAACCCGTATAAAGAAAAGCCATTTTAGGACACATAAGAGACACAGTTTCTTAAATAAAATGTCACCAGAGCAACCGCTGACGAAGCAAATCCAAAGAACTGAGTTTGTAAACCATTGTGACAGATAACGTCAAAAGCATGTGATAGTTCAGTGTCATTAACTTGTCCTCGCTTGTCCAATATTTTGCCCACATAATAAGAAACAGTCCAGAAATTTGTTATAATTATTCGGCGAAAGGAATGATCGGGTGTTGCAGTATATGGAGGTATGCATCTGCTCATAAACTGTGGCGAAGTTTGACAGTATAGAAATTGGTCGATAGTTCATTGGCAGTGTCTTAGCTCCCTCTTTATCGACAGGACATATCAAAGTGCGCCTACAAATTTTAGGAAAGATAACTGTTCGTAAGGAGAGATTGATAATAGTCATTAATGGATTCGCTAAAACCTATCGACAATCACGGACAAAGAAACTTGGCAGTTAATCATTTCCAGTAGTACGCTCATCAACAAGTTGTGGTAGTAGGAACAGTAAATAATTTTCGAATATCCGCGCAATAGTAGGGGGCGGGGTGCAGTTACTGTAGTGTTCAGAATAAGTTGCCTGGTTATTTCCAGTATACCTAGAGGATCAGAAAACTCTTCAGTGCCATTACTAAGTCCACCAGATATTCCTGTTACATCCTTTCCTTCATTTAAAGATTTTCATAAAGCTGTCCGTTTCGACTTTTCATTAGCTTCAATACTAGATAGATTCAGTACCTTTGTTAGAAATTTCTGCCTTTTAAATTCATTGTAATAAAGTATATTCCCACTACTTATCCATTTTATGTTACAATATGCCTTGGTTTCAATATCTGCTATGATCTCTCTTGTATACTATTGTACAATGGATATATTGAGGTTATCAGAATTCTAGACGATACATAAATATCGAGAATAGAGAAAATCTTCTTATAAAAAGCAATCACTGCTTCATTAGCATTGAAATAGTGCTCAAGAAATGACCAATGAGCTTCATTCAGAATGGTAATTGGAGACAAGTAGAAGTTATTAATATATTTTCTCCTAAAACTGGTACGTAGACTTCCGCGGTTGTGGTCCATACTATCTGCTTCTGGGCTTCCAGACTGGAACCGCGTCACTGGTATAACTGCCGACGTTCTGTACCCACTCGTATGGGACATCTTCAGGGCTCAACTATTGCTACTGTCTGTCGCGCTGAAACTGAAACTGAAACGTCGGCAGTTATACCAGTGACGCGGTTCCAGCCCTGAAGCCCAGAAGCATATTTTTCACCTTCTTTTACTTTTTTTTCATCTATTTCTTTCTTTTAACACGTACTTACTCATAGATAATTAAGTTCACTTGCATTGGGAAGGCTTTCGTAATTACTTTTCCGTTTTTATTATTTCTATTAGTTTTGTTGGTTACTTTTTAAGCATTTTTGCGTTCTATACATTGAGTTTTGTCCTGCTAATGGACGAGATTCTATTAGGCAAAACTAAAATGAAAAGTCCTCATTTGTTAGTGTAAAAGATCTGTTAGAAACGCGTAAAAGTTAAGAAACACTGCCAGAAGTGCATCATAAGTAATTTTTGCCCTTGAGACAAAATAGGAAACGCACCACTGTAAAACAACAACCTGGAATAAGCATAAAAGTGCGGTATATTTAATTTGTAGTCTCGCTGTATAGAACAAGATTTTTGAATTTGTGTTACATGCATTTGCTTGACATATAAACAATATACAATAATTTCGCTGCTATCCGTACAAAATTGTCCATTACATCTTCTTATAGGAAGATCCTAAACTTGCATATTTGGAAGCAATAAGATTAAAATTAATTGCAGTAGCTCTAGTAAAAATGTATATCTATATCGGAAATAACTTACACAATCTAGACCATGTCGCATAAATTGAATCTACGAAACAAGTGGTTTATCTCGTGGAAAGTTCGTACTACAAAAATACATAGTTCGCGAGTTCGTCCTCTACATATTTAATTCTTCAGAGCCATGTATGGTTCACGCTCGGAATACACAGGATATTCATATAGTTAGCGTCCTATGCAAATAGATACACTACAGCGTCGTGAGCTTACAAAGATTTTCCTCCGGGTTCCAATATATTACTTGAACGGATAAGATCTTAAAGAGATTACCTTATTGAATACGGGAAAGTGCCTTGATGGAAATAAATTTTCTTCAATTTATAAGAATTTGCTGTTCTTTTTAATATAAATTTTTACCTATCATTATCTATAAAGTGGATTTTGCTAGTACATTAACAATTTTAATTAATTTTTTTGAAGAGAATTTAACAATTACAATTACTAATGCGCGTAGTTTGGAATTCATTCTTAAAATAATAACGTCATAATAATAAGGTGGATTGGATCCTACTTAAGTAACATAGAGCAAAGTTTATTTTTGACAACTCGGGAAAATATATAAAATTATACTGGAAAGTATAGGGTATAGTGTACCCCAGGAATTTATTCTGATGAGTTTTTCTAGTAGCGACATCTTTAACTAACACAAGTTATCTTATAGGTGTATTTGTAAAGAAAAGTTTGACTACATACTCAACAGAAAGCCAAGAAACACACTGGAACCATGATGAAACTACTGCTCAGAAGTTTTCTGAAGAAAGTTCTTAAAAGAAAAGCTAGTAGTATGACTACCGAAACACTTTGCTCTTAAACCGCGAGTAAATTAAAAGCTTTTTTGTGGAAAAGAACAGTGAAAGTTTACACTGAATACTTTTTCTTGCTCGCAGTGTTGTACGTCACTTTTTTTTTGAAAGAATCGATGACTTTATCAACAGAAGTGTATATTCTCCAAAATCGTGTATGCATAGGAACGAAAACAGACTTTCGTGAATTAAATTGAATAGATAGTTCACCGAGTTCCTTTTGTTCGAGTGAAATACTTTGGAATTTGGACGTATGGTAACTTCTTTTGATTGATCGTCATAGATTTCTGAGCAATATTGGACCAGACATCATAGTCCATCATCCTAAGTTTAGCACATTGTAGCTATTCGGGTATAATTCGCCGCCACGGCTAAAGGAAACTTTGTACAGCTCATTTTATTCTGCGTATGCAATTATTTGGATTTAGTTGGCCGTCACAGTTAATAAAAACCTTGTATAGCCCATTTTACACTGCTTCTGCGGAAATTATTTGCACCTTTCCTCCCCTATGTTTTTATAAGCGTATCTTTGTATTGGAGCATGAATATCAAGCAGGCGACTGTACAAGAATGAAGCTGATTTCTCTGGCACATATTGTAATACAACTCGCCGCTCTCTTGTACAATAAATCTATACACGCTATCTGTTTTTCCAGTACTAACGCTCCGCGCTGCAGACTACTTATGCAATTGTCTGACATCGCGTACCGTGCGCAGGCAAGGGAGGGAATGTGCAGATTCACAGTGCTCTGAGGATGCTAAATTCTCACTGAAAATTTACAGAAGTAAAGACCACCAATAATATCAATCAAACAATAATCGCATTGCGCGGATTATATGGACTGTTTAGTTGAAAATATGTACGAGGGTGATCCCATAAGTACCCGGCCTGACGTAGAGACGGCGGTAGTTGTTTGAAAAATATCACTCTATTAGGAAGTACACAATCTATAAAGGATATGTACCAAGTTTGAAGACGCCACGTTGTTTAGCATCGCAGTAGTCGATAGCTGCCAAACATTTTGTTTGGCAGCTATCGATAGCGAACGTTCTCAGTGAATTTATAAAAATGGAGAAAATTTATCTTCGCTACGTGATACATTACTGCTTTTATATCGGCTGGGCCTCAGCCCAACCGATATAAAAGCTGAACTGAATTCTACTCTGGGTGAGTCTGCGTTTACAACTGTGAAATATTGGGTAGCAGAGTTTAAACGAGGCGGTGCGAGCTGCCAAGTCGAGCATCGCAGTAGTCGATTAAATCAGGTGACGACTCCAGAAATGGTGGAGAAAATCCACAAAGCGGTACTGGCTGATCGTCAACTGAAAGTGCGCGAGCTAGCAGACATAGTAGGCATTTCAAAAAGTGCGGTACATCACATATTATCTGAAAATTTGGACATGAGAAAGCTGTGTGCAAGATGGACGCCGCGTTTTCTCACACTCGAGTAAAAACAGTGTCTTGAAGTTATTTCAATTGAGTGTTTAGCGAAGTTTCACAACAACAAAGCAGAATTTTTGCGGCGCTTCACAACCATGGATGAAGCAGGGGCCATTACTTCACAACCGAGACAAAAGAACAATAAAAACAATGGACTCAAAAGGGAGAACCGGTTCCAAAGTTTTATCTGCAGACAAGGTCGTCATGGCGTGGGGATGCGCGTGGAATAATTTTCATTAGCTATCTTGAAGAAAAGGAGAACTATCAACCGCGAGAATTATGCGAACTTATTTCAACGTTTGAGCGAAGAAATCAAGCAAAATTGGACACATTTGGCTAAGAATAAAGTGTCGTTTGATCAAGACAATGCACCAGCTCACAAATCCGTTATTGCAGTGGCCAAAGTTAATGAATTAAGGTTTGAATTGCTACCTCATGCACTCTATTCGCCAGATTTAGCCCCCTCGGATCATTTTCTGTTCCCAAACTTGAAAAAATGGCTCAGTGATCAAAGATTTTCCAACAATGACGAGGTGATGTCGGCAGTTATTGGCTATTTTGAGGAGTAAGACAGTTCTTATTATAAAAGGGTATTGAACTTATTGAACATCGCTGGGAAAAATGTATAGAGCTGAAAGAAGATTATGTTGAAAAATAAGTATACTTCTTTCCAAAATTTTTGTGTTTTCTTTTTTGGGTCGGGTACTTCTGGGACCACCCTCGTAGTAATAAATATGTTTAGAACATATAAATATATACTAAAATAATAATATTATGAGCTGGTACAATAATAGCAATGTTAAATTTAAAAAAAATTGAAGTATACATATATAAGAAATATAGAATTTTGTAAATAACTAAATACATAGTGTAGTGTCAATTAATAAATTTAAAGTCCTTAACTAGTAGAAAATATTTATTAATTGATAGATATCCTCCACATTTCGAGAATATAAAAATACAAATGATAGTCTAAGTAAACATTGCACAATCGTATTTTCTACTTCACTTAAGTATATCGAAATTACAGATATATTGGGTCTGCCACCAAGATGTCAATTTTCTTTTTGTGGAAGTAACAAACACGTCGTAAATAAAAAAAATAATTTCATTTTATTATTTCCCCCATGGCATATTTCTAACAAAAGATTTCCAAACACATACATAATATTTCGTGAATTCTCCTCCACCATTGACTATTGCCAGGATTTTTTTGTCATAGACATATATATGTGCGTTAGGAGCGGTATGTTTGCAAAGAAAGTTGGGTTCAGATATACACATACAGAAAATATTGGATAAGAAAACACTATTGAATCTGCAACTCGTCGCCAGATATAAAAGAAATATATTCGGTTGTGTATGTTCGAATCAATTCGGAGACGACATGCCCACATATGCGTTGACTTTAACGAAGAAAAGTTTTTTTCTTTGCAAAGGGGAAAAATTGGAATATATTGAAGTTTCTGTCTAATCTGCGAATCTTCATAGCGTTATAAATAAAAAGAAAAGCATTTTTCAGTGCTGAAGAATTAGAAATATTATTAGAAATGCTTTAATTTATATTTCAACACCTCATGTTCCTAGCGTAAATAGTATAGGTTTTAGTTTCTTTAGATGTGGAGTTGCGTGCCTATCTTACTTGAATAAAAGAACTACACAGGCTCACAATGTTCCTGTGTATCTGTACTAGTGACAACTAATAAACTATCTACAGTTTTAATTTCGAAATCCTAGAAATTACGTATTGAAATACAGTGGTACCTCGAGATACGAGTTTAATTCGTTCCGTAACCTTGCTCGTATCTCAAAGCAATTTTCCCCATTGAAATTAATGGAAATGCCATTAATCCGTTCCAGCCCCAAAAATGCTACCCGTAATTGCTTATGTTCGTGTTTTTGAACATAATAAAAGAGAATGTAAAGCAAAGGGGTTTTCCGAATGGTATACAAGCAGAGGCTTTATCTTGCAGTCGCCAATCGCATTGGTACACATTGCGAGGGTTAGTCTATCCTTCATGGGTTTGTGGCCTGGCATTATTTTCTCCTCTGCCGTTATGTAAGTCCTATTCGACATCTTCTTCCAGAAAAGCCCTGTTGCGTCATAGTTGAAGACTTGCCGGGGATGTATCCATTGGCTTCTATCAGTTGGGAAAAAGTTTTGAGATAATCCTAAGCTGCCTTCACATCCGAACTTGCTGCCTCACTATGCCTGACAACGGAGTGGATGCAGGTTCTTTTCCTAAAGTTGTCAAAACAGCCTCGACCGGCTTTGAACGAGTCTTCCGATGCCTCGTCCGTGGAAGTGCGCGGGGTCTGATTCAGCAAATCACCGTAAATCGCTCGTGGCTTCTCGCATATGATACCCTGTGTTAAGTTGTCGCCTTTAATCTGCTTCTCCGTCACCCAAACCATCAGCACTTTCTCTAACTTTTCATGGAGAGAGCTCCGGAGCTTAAAAATTATTGTAACGCTCTTAGCTGGCGTTATACCCTTTATCGACTCCTTCTGTTTAAGCACAGTGCATATCGTTGATGTACTACGGCAGTACTGCCTCGTCAAGTCAGCTACTCGCACACCTTGTTCACTTTCTTCTATGATTTCGCGCTTTAATTCAATGGACATCATCTTCTTTTGAGCAGTGAGCTTTCCACTCATTTTCGTCGCATCCATGGTTATAGAAAGAAATGTGATAAATTATGTAAATGCACAAAAAGCGCAAAGCCCTAGAAAAACTTAGCAAAGATGCTTCGACAGCGAGGTAAACAACCACACTGGGGGAATACGTGGGCAGTTCCTCGTATATCAAATATCGCTCGTATTTCAAAACAAAACATCGCTTGCTCGACAGCTCGTACCTCAAATAACTCATATGTTAGGACACTCGTGTCTCGAGGTACCACTGTAATTTCATTGGTTTATCATATGTCTTCCTGAAATAGGATCCCCAGCTGGTGTAATAACAATTACACAGATCTATATTAGTACTCATATTTACAGCAGCTTCTTCTCTTTGAGCCTTCTGTTAAACAGGAAATAGTTCAATAATTATAAACCCCATTCGAAATATTTATAAATTGCTTTAAAAAATTGATGTTTCATAAATCAATTTCCCATTAATAGACAGTGCCAAAAATTTTACTTTATCATAGATGACATCGTATGGACAATCAACATATTCTTCGTGATCTAATGCACCTGGCAATCATATTTGTTACCTCTTCTAAGACTATTGCGTTAAATTGCCTTCAAACAGTGCATTGTGAATATCAGTACTGGATTTATTTCTGCCTTTTGTTCATTCTTTTTAAATGCGCTGTGGAAAAATCTTATGCATAAATGTAGGAAGTTGGCCTCCAGATTTCAATTTGCTAGATCAATATTTTTTCACTGAAAACTCATGCATGTTGAAGAATTTCGGTTACCAGAATGGAAAGTAAAGGTCTTGATGTATTAGCCCTCAAAAGACATGGCGGAAGTCGATCGTTTTCGCTTGCTAAAGGACATAAAGATAAAACGAATTTCTATTGTAAAATTGCTATTATAATAGTTGTAGTGGCAAAAAATATTAAATCCACGCAGAGAAATAATAAATTACCAGTTTAATTTGTCCCTCTGCATCTAGTATCCTACATAACTTTTTAGTACCATAGCCTGCATTACTTTGGTATGACGTACCATAATATTTCAATCTGTAGATCGCTGGCAAGACTAAATCACTTCAGTTCGGAAACCGCCCTTCGTAAATAAGTAAATAGCTATAACAATTACACCTGTTTCCATATCTGTTAATTCGTAATTTGAATAAGCCATACTTCACGTCGTGAAGTTGCTAACAGACTGACTTCTGACTTACAGTATGCATTATCGCGTCTAGAACTCCTACCACTACGCTTCAGTAGGAGTAGCGCGCAGTTAGGAGCAGTAAATTTACCAGAGTCGGATCGACTTACGGGTATTTATTAAATATTTTTTTCATTAATCTCGTTCGAGATACAACTTTCGTGCGTTGGTATTTTGTCCTTAA
Source organism: Dermolepida albohirtum (assembly GCA_031893035.1). NCBI lineage: Eukaryota > Metazoa > Arthropoda > Insecta > Coleoptera > Scarabaeidae > Dermolepida > Dermolepida albohirtum. Next base: position 141,928 of record JAVIWB010001918.1, on the reverse strand, counting down.
AAGTATTACAGCTGTTACATGTCAAAATATGTCGGCGTATTTCGTTTACACTCTGTATTTTTATATGAAAATCAGAAGCTTATGGACAGGAAACTATAATTAATATTGTTACTAAGTCAATCGTGTTAAAATGAGTAGAAATCCGATTAGAAACTCATAGAGACACCAAATTAATGAACGAAATGTATTCTCTTATGTTTCCGAGTAAGTTGCAACTGCCATATAAAACCAGACTACCCTATGAGCTTTGAAATGAGCGAAGCAGTCGTCGTACTTGTAGCTTTCTTTGGCAGCAGTTATTTGCTTCGTCCACATTAAATAAAAATTAATAAAATAAAGAAATTATATATCAAAACATTGCAAATATTTCTAGTAGTTTTCATAAATCAAAATAAACCATTAATAATCCGCAGACGTCTCTTAATTAATAGCTATTCTTCTTTCCAGTTGTACAGAAGGTTCTATCACGTATGCACGTCGTGATACTATTAACCTTAATTGCCTTTGGTGTCGTGAAATACTTTAATTTGAACAATGAAATGCAACGAGTTTCCATTCATCAGTTCAAACGAAGCAATTACTGTTTGAAAAATACCGGGAACTAGTTGTACCGTTGGAAATGGTGAGCTCGATGTGGGCGATGTGTGCGACCCAAACAAAATATTTATTGGATCATTACTTTGTAATTACGATCATAATTTACTCAGCTAAACCATCTCGGAAATTAATAACTCATGCGCCATACAGGTCTTATTAATTTCCCGATGGAATGCAGTCGTACGGTATTGACGCTAAAAACATACATTCGTATGTAATGTGTACAAGTTTGTATGTATGTTCAGTATGTAAGTTCATTAATTAGTGAAATAAAAGAAAGAGAGGGATCAATTTAATGAGCATAATTAATGTTTTCTTAACTAGAAAACAAAGAACAAACAGAATGCGCGTAATGGGCGCACGATGCGTTCCAATATTCATTATTCCCATCGTTTTGCCTATTTTTGTTTTATTTCTTCCATTATCAGGTAAAATATAGTGTATTCGAAGTATCTCTGGGGTGTAATTTATTAACTAGCAAAACATAAAGTAAGTCACGAACATTAAATGATATATTTTATTGTTAATTGCTAAAGATTGACAGAACATTGTACTATAATTACTTTAATTAACAAATGCCAAAGCGAAAATATTTTTTTCAACGAGTCATTAAATTGTAATTCTCTCTGAGAATTGTCGAAATGAGAAAACTTCTATATTAGTGGAGGTGAACCTTATTTATTACCTGTTTAATACCGAAACTTAAATATCTTCGATTTTTTCTTATGATGCCACTTGAAAACAATATACCCTACACCAATAGTAAATAGAGAAGGCTTTCGAAATCGAATAATTGATGGGCGTAATGCGTTGGCAAGGAATTTTAGTGTTTTTGAAAAAGTTCGGCATTCTCTAGCAAAAGATTTCTTTGCAATAACAATCGGTGCCCAAAATTCCTAATATAATCTGAGATTTCCACTGGAGTCATGGAGGATTGTTACGTAATTAAAAAATATATCAGACAGTTAAAGTTAGATGCTGGAACGCTGGAAGTTCGAACTCGATGATCTAATAATTTTACATTTTAAGTGTTGCTTCCTTCCAAAGGAATAAGATTACAAGGGAGCGAGGAGTGACGGTGTAAGGCCAATCTTTTCAAACAAGACTTAACGGTTAATCTAATCAAACACATAACTAGAAATTTTTTCTGAGACTTTCACTAGAGATAAAGATTGTTATATAATTAAAGAATATGTGAGACAGCTAAAGTTAGTTCCTTGTGGAATGCTGGAACTTGGAACTGAATGATCAAACAATTTTACATTCTAAGCGTTGCCTCCTTTCAAGGGAATAAGGTTATAAGTGAGCAAGGACGGTGTAAGCCCAACCTTTTCGACCAAGGCTTAGCGGCAAATCTGAGCGAACACCCTACCAGGAACTTTCCTATATGGCATCTAATTGATCAAGCTGAAGCGGTGCATCAGAAACATATTGAGTAAAAATACTAAGTTGACCACCATAGGTGTTTTAGCTCGATAGAATGGATGCTTTTTTCGGAGAATATTCCGAAATTAAGAATATGTTGCATAAAATATACATTATACATTTTGTTGGCGAAAAAATTGTAAGGTATTTTTTATCGGTTGTTCATAGGTTGCTTATTAATATAGAAATGATTTATCGATTGATTGGTAATTATTATGAACAACTTGCAAATGGGTTACAGCTTGAATATTTTTGAACTTTATTTAATTTCCTTGATTTCCAGCTTCTTTAGCGTCAAATAGTAATACAACGAATTATACTTCTTCAAACCGTTGGCAATAACAGAAACAGAAACTTCGTAAATTGTACAAATTCGCTTCTGCGAATTGCCAAATACTGCTTCCACTCGTGTTATTTACGTATCTTTGTCTAATATCTACGAATAATTTCTGCTACTAGACATAAAATTTGCAGTATGCACGCCCGTACAACGGTATGTAACAAGAATGCATCGACGAGCTGAATTCTGTACATGGTGATGAAGCACCATCGAAAACTACAGCATATCACTGGTATAGTGAACTCGAACTTGGACGATGAATTTCGTGAAAGTCGTCCCACAAATGTTGTTGTGTCGGAAAACATTAATGCAGTGTCTATATTGATAATGCAAGACCGTCATGTGGCATCTCTAGGTATTAGTAACACCAACGTCCATAAGATCCTGCAAGAACATTTTCCGTTCTTAAGTTATGTTCACGTTGGGTACCACATAATTTGACAACCGCCCAAAAAAAGACTCGCGTCGATTGGTGCCAAGAAATGCACAATCAATACAATATCGGTGCTTAAAGGAACATTTATAAAGTGGTCACAGATAATGAATCTTGGATCTATAGGTATGAGCCCGATAGTAAACAGCAGTCGACTACGTGGGTATTCCAAGATGAGCCCAAACCATCAAAAGTTGTTCGCGCTCGATGCACATCAAAAAAATGGGCGCCTGTTTTTTTTGAAAAGCCGGTTACGTTACAAACCGAAAACGACAGATCATTCTTCACCATGACAATTCGAGCTCTCACAGATCGGTTCAAACAATTGAATATTTGACAGGGTAATACACTAAATTGTTGAGCCATCCGCCGTACAGCACTGATCTAGTACACTATGATTTCTTTTTGTTCCCATAGATAATGAATAAACTTCATGGTCAACGGTTTTCTACGTAGGAAGAGGCAGTTGAGGCATTCAAAATTCATATTTTGGAGATACCGCCTTCACAGTAGCGGTAATGCTTTTCGGATTGGTTTAAACGAATGCAAAAGTGCACTGTTTTTAAGGAGAATATTTTGAAAAGTAATAAAACTATTTTCGATAATATAAATTTTATTTTGTTTGCTATTCCCGAAATAAAAACGGCTACCCTTGTACTCTGTTATGAATGAGACATGCTCGGGCTACCAGTTTTGTTTACATACCACTATAAAGACAGTTCAACATGAATTCGGCAGACAAATTTCCGTGTACATCGTAAACCTTCTTATGGTACCTATTGTACGTTACTAAAGGTGAACTTCATGCAATTTGCAAGCCCTACTGCACAGAGCTATGAAAGACACTAAACAAATGAAAGTCTGCAGGCGTAGGTCCTGTAAGTATAGGGTGACAGCACATTCAATCCATGATTCCGTGATCGCAAAAATCGTCAAAAGACAGACGATCAAACGTTTATGGGTTCGCTAATCTTTTAAAGTATGACCACTTTACGACTAACGAACTGTGTGTAAAGACGGAAACGATTACTGTGTTTACATTTCTTTCGAGTTCCTCGAGTATTAAGCGAGACAAATGAATATTTAATTTTAAAAGCAAAGTTAGAAACAGTTACATTGTTAACGCATATGTACGTCGAATTAAAGAAACTATCATCATTTGTATTTAAAATTGCCTTCTCATAAATCAAATAAATTCCCGTTAAGTTGTAAGTTAATAGTTTATATTCGTAATAGAGTTGACTTTAAATTACCATTCGAATGATTTACAAAGTACTCGGAATGTATTTGGAAAGAAAAGCTGGCGTGCAGTCAGTATTACAAAATTATGACGACATATATTATAATAATAATCTCCCTAAAAATCGTATTTCACGTTCTCGTATGAGCGTACAATTATATAAGAGGAAAAACAACAAAAATACAGCTAATTTCGTGGCCATCTGTGAATCAAAGGATTAATGGAAAATTCATGTAAATTTTAACAATAGCGCTTTGTATTGTGGTCATTTTATTTTCAAAACATGGCCGAGCTACATATGTAACTGCTATGTATATTTATGTAAATTTGTTGTCGAATCAGGAAAAAAAGAATTCGAGGTGTGTTAATGAAAGATAAAAACATGTTTTAATAAAATTCGCGATGTATGTATATATACAAAAAGCAAAATATTCTGCCTAAAGACTACTGGGTTTATCAATCTGTGGAAAATAGAACTTAAACTTTTTCCAATTATTATATTCGACAACTTCCTTGACTATCAATCAAGCTTGTAAGCGAAGGCAATATTAACAACTCACAAACATGAGTCAGGGCTGGTTAAAATTTAAATATCTTGAAAAAGTATAATTCAATTATAAACGAGGAAAACATTAAATTTTTGTTATATATTATATATTCAGTTTGTCTCAACAAAATCGAACTTTTTTAAAAAAGTAATTCTTAATGGCGCCATCTATTAAAATAAGGGTCGGTAAGGTAGATTTTTCACCAGTATTATGTCAAAATATTATGACATTTGCATTATTAAAAGCAGAAAAATTGTGCATAGAGTAATAGTGTGTATTTGACATTGGTCGAAAAATTAATTTTGAACAAAGAGCAAATATTAATTTCTGCTCGATAAATCGTTTACTGAAACGTTTAATTTGACGAAACGTATTGATACGTTTCTATCACGTACGAGTGGGCGTGAGTGGTGATTTAATGACGGTCGTACGGACATACATAAATGTCAACGAACATCCCGGTGCAAGAAAATCTGTGGTTACGGACAGTAACATCGAACTTGTGCATGAATTTATCAGAAATGAGCCGAATTCCTAATCGCGATACGTGGGAATGGGATTAGATATTTCCAAGGATTTAATTCATCGCATTTTGACACAGCATTAGGGACTGAGGAAGGTTTGTACCACACTAGCTAACTGAATACAGACTTGATTAAACACTCAAAAAAGAATGAAAGCCAAGAAAGTCTGAAAGAAAGCCATTTGGAGAAGTCAAAACTGAAGACAATCTCGACTTGTTTTTATGATTCGAAAGGCATAGTGCATAAAGAGTTTGTACCAAGTAGTCAAAAATTTATTATTTCATTTTATTCTAAAATGGATATGACTTTTCCAGTAAACCTAATATGTATTCATATCTACCTGGTATAGATCTCTGAAATATTCAAATTATATTGTTTATATTTATGGTTCACTTCCAAAATAAATCATATAAATTCCTAATATTTTTGAAAAGCCCTTGTATTAAGGTTTATACATTTTGTTAGTCGTATGTACTACGAGGATAGTTTGACAAGTAGTGAGAATAACACGTAGGTGACGCTCTAATTGGTAAAACAAATGCACTGCAATTTAGGTTGCCTATTTATATGTTTACATTCCGATATTTAGATAATTCAGTTGATTAGTTTATTTTTGACAGCTGATTGAAGAAGAAGCAACACGTTTTGTTAAAATGGAAAAACAGAGTATCGTGCGGTGATTAAATACTTCGTAATTAAGGGCATGAATGCTACCGAAATAAAAGATGAGTTACGGGAAACATTAGATCATCCGCCACAATAACTAGATGGGTAAATGAATTTAAACGTGGTAGAATAAGCTGTGTTGCTGAAGCGCGCTCTGGAGCACCCAAAATCGTGACTTCTAAGGAAATGATTATAAAAATCTATAATATTATTTCGCAAGATCGACGACTCAAAGTGAGAGAGATAGCAGACATGGTAAACATTTCAACAGAACGCGTACACCACATTTTAACGAAAGAATTGGGCCTTTCCAAACTTTCGGCAAGATGGGTGCCGCGATTGCTTACGACTGATCAGAAGTTCACTCATTTGCGCATTTCCAATGAGTGTTTGGACCTTTATAAGCGGAATCCGGTTGATTTTTGTAAGCGATTTGTTACTTGCGATGAAACTTGGATATACTACAGTACACCCAAAACTAAACAACAGTCGAAACAATGGTTAGGACGTGTTTCTGTACCTCCAAAGAAAGCGAAAACCTCTCTATCGGCAAACAAGGTGATGGCATCAATTTTTTGGGATTCGAAGGGCATTTTGCTCATTGATTACTTCAGAAAGGTGCCACAATAAATGGACAATATTATGCAGAACTTCTACAAAAATTAAATGTTGAGATTCGTGCTAAACGGCCAGGAATGGCAAAGAAAAAATTCTGTTTCATCAAGACAACGCTCCCTCGCATACCAGCACAGTTGCGATGTCGAAAATCCACGAGTTGCATTTCCAAATTAGTACCGCATCCGCCTTATTCGCCGGATGTAGCCCCTTCCGACTTGCACCTTTTTCCAAAATTGAAAACGGCACTAGGTGGAAAGAAATTTTCCTCTGACGACGAGCGTCTCATCTTCGTAAATGAGTATTTTGCAAGCCTTCCGGAATCGCATTTTAGAGATGGCATAGGGGCATTGGAGCACCGTTGGAATAAATGTATTGCTCTTTTAGGAGAATATATTGAAAAATAAAAATTATTTTGTATTTAAAAAATTCGTTTTTCTTTTCCATTCTCACTACTTGTCAAACTACCCTGGTATAATCTACTTTATATAATATTGTGAAAACATAAATTATTGCTTTTAAAAACAATATTAACGCACTGTTAAAAGAGTATGATTTCTAAATCGCCCATATTGAAACTAATTCCACATGCACCAACTGTACAATCACTTTTACATGATGACCTTTTTATGAAGCACAGAAAGTGAACCATCGTCACGATTGTTTAAAAAACCATGTGTTCACTAAAAGGAATTTTTATTTATTGGTAAACGTGCAACCAATACAATTAATTGAAGAACTAATTATTATTTCATCATAAAATTGAAGTTAGTAATGGTTACAAATATTATTACGAACATAAGTATATTACAGACTTGGCAACTTTGTTGCTGTATGCCTATAAAAAACATTTCTATGCACAGTTTAACGGTATCCTTCCGTAGAAGGAAAAGAATAACAAAAACTGGTTACCTCATCATCGTAAATTTATTCTGATACTAATTTTAAAGCAATTTATAAACAAAAATGTAGTGTTTTAAAGAATACACAAGAAAGCATTATTCAAATTGTCGTTTTAGTAAATTAAATTCTTCCCGGATATCGCAAAAATATTTCTTTCTATATTAATATGCTTGTCATAAACATCCTACAATTATTTATTTGCATTTTATTCAAATTACACTCGAAATAAAACGACATACGTGTGCTCGCATAATATGTTAATCGTTATCAAATACTAAATTACCATTTATAATAGCAAGAATGCCTTCTACGTATCTCTAAAAGAACATGAATCACAGCATCTTGAAGAGTATTATCTGCGTCATAAAATGAAATTGATTAGACGAAAGAATAACGTTGCGGTGAAAAGAACGAAGCGTTTTAAGTGCATGTCTTTTATCATTAGGCAAGGTAGTAATTTAATTAGTTATTGCTGTAAGTTGGGATACTTTACGTATGGTAATAAAACTAGTTCGGTGTTTATTAAAATTTCATTCGCTCCATAAGAAACCTTATAGGTTTATAGCTGTGCATATTATAAAGATGCTTCTAATCTCAGCCATCGATAGAGAAATCGATTATTTGGAATTATCGATAACGAAGACTATCTCTTGAGTGGATACGAATAGCATATGTACGAGTATATCTTTAAAGGTTGGTTGAGTCATAAAAGACATGCTTTTATAGTATCGATCACTGTAGAAGAATATTATCAATTCGTCCCCTGACATTATAAAAATTATGTAATATGTACACAGTCTGTCTCATAGAAAATGGAACTTTAAAATAAAAACAAATGCTTACTATTTTGGTAAAATTCATTTATTTGATTCAAACGCTTTCAGATTCAATACAATGTTTTGCACGGTCAATTAACATGTCAAATGAATTTTTACATCTTAAATGATGTCCTTCAAAATCGCTGTCGACGCTCTTTAATGGCTTCGACGTCGGCCCTACGCTGTCCTTTTGTCGGCAAATGAAGTTTGGAGAACCGATAAAAATCGTAGAAATCCAAATCCAATGAATACGGTGAATGGTTGATGGTTAAAATGCCATCTAGTTAGAAAATCAGTGATAAGCGTCGAGCGATGAGATGGTGCATTATCATTTAAAAAACGCCAGCTACCATTTTCACGATATTGAAGGCGCACACGACGAATACGCTTCATAACATCAAAATAATATACAGCATTAACTGCTTGGCTAGTTGGTACAAACTTTTTGTGCACTATGCCTTTCGAATCATAACAATAAATCAATATTATCTTCTTCTGGGCTTCCGGGCTAGAACCGCGGCACTGGTATAACTGCCGACGTTTCGTACCCACTCGTATGAGACATATTCAGGGCTCGATATACCAATGACGCGGTTCCAGCCCGGAATCCCAGAAGAAGATAGTATGGACCTCGACCGCGGAAGTCTACGTACCAGATTAAATCGATATTGTCTTGACTTTTGACTTCTCCACACGGCTTTTTGACTAGTTGGTACAAACTCTTTTCCTTTCGAATCATAAAAACAAATCAACATTGTCTTCACTTTTGACTTCTCCAAATGGTTTTTTTTCAGTCTTTCTTCGCTTGGATGCTTCCAGTCAGAGCTTTGACGCTTGGTCTCTGAATCATATTGAAAACACCATGTCTCATCGCCAGTTGCAATAGAATACCTGAAATTTTCTCCCTTGAATATTGAGCGAAATGTAATTCTTCAGCAAATTAATCTAGCATTGCCTTAAATTGTTCTACTTTTAATAGTGTATAGCGTGATTTATGAGCTGATGTGGAGATATACGTATATATACATACATAAGTATGCCGAGTTTTCACGTTTTTTTTTAATGAATAATGTTCTTAAAACGTTGGGTGTATTAGTTAAATTATAGTCGAAGCTTGCTTGATATTCTTTCATTTAAATAGAATTTTATTCATTAGAAAATTATAAAGCATTTAAAAATCTTGGTCAGGACCCTTAATAGTTCAAAGGAAAAGTCAGGTATTGTTAGGTTCAGAAACAAAACTACAATTTTTTCGACACATCTATCAAGTTAATTAGATTCATTTCTTTTCCATTTTCATCCCTTCTTCGTTTCCTGAATTCTCTTCTCGCCCTTTTTTGAGTCTTCAATCAAGTCTGTATAATATTGAATTCGGAGTAATTTTTTATCATAAATTAACTTGTGTGGTATAAACCCAGCACAAATCTTTCTCAGTCCCAAATGCTGTGCCAAAATGCGATGAATTGAAACTTTGCGAATATTCGATTTCATTCCCACGTATCACAATGAGGATTTCTCCTCATTTCTGATAAATTCACGCATAAGTTCGATGTTTATGTCCGTTCGACCGTTTTTAAATCGTTTATACCACCCACGCATACTCGTACATGATAAACACTCATCTCCATATACTTGTTTCATCAAATTAAATGCTTACCGAATTTAAAACTGAACTTGATATTTGTTGTTTGTTCAAAATTCATTTTTCGACCAATGCCAAATACACACTGTTACCTTATACGCAATTTGTCTGCTTCTAATGATGCAAATGTCATGATATTTTGACATAGCATTGGTGAAAGATCTACCTTACCAACGCATACTTTGTTTAGTAGATGGTGCCACTAGGAATTAGCATTTTAGAAAAGTTCAGTTTTCTCTGCGGGAGATAGTGTATAATAGTAATAATAATCATATATGTATGTATGTTTACACATCATTATAAAATATAGTGTAAAAGAAGTCTTCTAATTTAAAAAATATCTTTTAAAAATTAAATTTTTAAAGCAATATACTATTGTCAAAAGTTTAAAATGTTGATGTATAAAAGGAAGTATAACTTACAGATACTTAAGTATTTTAATATAGAGTTTTGTAAGATGAAAGTACTTAAAATAAGAATAATAATACGCCCAAGTTAATGGGTATTTATAATAAAAGTCATAAAGTAATCCATAAAATGCGAACACCCTAGATCAATGTTCGTCATTTTATTAACGTATTGCCATAGGTTACTGTTGTTATTGTAGTATTGTGGTTAATGATATAAACACAACAACAATAACATGGTCAAATGGATTTATTTCCTATTTCAACTCGTAATATTACCAAAGCAAAAAAATTTTTGGCGTAAAACACGAGAAGACATTGAAATATCGAAGACTTGTACGTGGAAAACTATGATATTGGTAGATACTGATTAAGGTTCTTCAAATTTCGAAATTTCTTATGTGCCATGGATGGGAAAAGAATGAACGAAACGAAGAAGGGCGGAAAATGGAAAAGAAATTAATGAAATTAACTTTATAGATGTGTCAAAAATTCAATTTCAGTTATATAATTGTAGTTTAGTTTCTGAACCTAACAATACTTGACTTTTCCTTTGAAATATTAAGCGTTTTTACCAAGATTTTAAACTATTATATAATTTTCTGACGAATAAATTCTATTTAAAGCAAAGAAACTTAGGCGTCCCCTATAATTTAGTTAATTTACCCAACGTTTTAAGGACATCATTAATTAAAAAAAATACCTGAAAATTTGGAAAACCTCGGCGTACTTATATATACATATATCTTCACATCAACTCATAAATCACGCTATATACTATTAAAAGTAGAACAATTTAAGGCAATGCTAGATTAATTTGCTGAAGAATTACATTTCGCTCAATATTCAAGGTTTCCACTTTGAATAATTGTTGCAGCGAATTAATTTCTCTTTAGCGTGTAATTTATTGTAGACTGCCATTCCATTCATTTTCAACTTGCGGAATTTTTAACGATTGTTGTATAAGCAATTAACCAGGCCTCGCCAACGTTTCGTATTATATTGATATTTTTCGCGTCGTCTGATTTTCCAAGGTTACTTTTATTGTTTACTGTATATAGAGAGGAACGATTTGTTTGGTGGAGAGCAGAACTCATTTCGAAGTTCTTGTGGGAGCGTAAATTTAATAAGCTTTTATTTTAGGTTTCTCTTTTTTTTTAGAGAATTTAATCCGGGTAAGCCTACGTCAGTTAAAACATAAAAAAACTGTTTAATTCATACCTATAATCTTCGTATTATAAATGGCGCTAGCAAATGTATATAATATAACCTATATAAAATAAATAGAAATATTTATTCTATAGGATTGATGGTCATTATCCTGCCTTTGGTTCAACGTATGAGGGTCTGGTTGCTAGGCACAATGTTGATTCTCGTGGTATACGCAGGGAGAAAGCTAGTGGTGGTCTTCTTTATAAATTAATATATAATTTTATTTATTCTTCTATGCTATTGTCCCAGGTTGATTTCCTCGAGCCTAGTTTTGACACTAGATCATCGGCAACCTTCTCAATAGCTAGGACAAGAACCTATGTTCTCTACAAGGTTAAACTGGTACATATGTCCAGAAATGCCAATGTATTATACGAGGATCCCTTTCGTTAATCTGAATCTATTATTGTTAGTTCAGTTTTTCTTTTGTATGACTTGGATTACATTATTATAAGTGTGAATATATTTTTTTTTACATTAACTGCACCTACCTTTGTTTCAATTTTAATTTTATTTTTAAGTGCATTATGTCCTGTAAATGGTATTTGTAACTGTTGGGCATTAAAGATTTAAAAAGAACAAAAAATATAGAATTTGGTAGGTGTAATTTTTTCGCGGGTGAATAGTAATTTACATTTATGCTGTAAATTTGTCAGTAGAATATCTATACTACGAGAAGAAGATTATATTAAAAATTGACTCAATTATGAGCGTGAAAACAAAGACCATGATAATATCGAATACTAAAAAAACACACATGATATGACAGGTAGTATATTTAATACAATGAAGATGATATTCTTAGGAAAAAGAAAAGTACCGAAAGGCAAAAACTGAAGAAGTGAGGAGGGCGGTTAGGCCAACACTTTGTACAACAGCGAATCATGAATTTTAACAAAAAGACACGAATTGTCAAAGCAATGGGAATGATCTTTCTGAGGAGAATGAAAAATGAAAGGAAAACAAAAACAAAAGTAACAAAATAAGTAATGAGACATTGAGACCAAAACTTCAAATAGAACCTGTCAACGAAGAAACTAAAGAGGGACAACTCAGATGGTTGTGACATGTGCGTCGAATGCAGGACGATTGGCTCATAAAAATAGTGTTGGAAACGCAGGTGTCCGGGAAAAATAGGGAAGAAAGGCCCAGAACAAGATGGATAGATAAAATGAGAGAAAAGATGGAAAGGAAGGGAATGGCATGGGACGAAATACGAACCTTGACCCAAGATAGCAGACAGTGGAGACAAAACTTAAAATTCAACTCCGACAGCCTTATATATAGCGGTAGAAAGACTCAGGAATAAGTAAGAAAGTACGAACTTGTATGCTTTTTGTGACTCTCGAGGTTCAAGGCAACATTTTTCCATCATGGCTCACTCCCACTACTAAAACGTTGTTATGGTTGAAACGGGCCTTCCACAGAAAATGGAAATTATCTGGAAACAATTACTTAAAAGTTCAATTTCGACGCTTTCGTAAAATGATGATATTTTCTTAGCATAACAGAAGCATATTCTATCAGAAGCAAGAACTAACAAATAGTTCTAAATTATTCTGCAATTTCGAAAATTCCATTAGAATAAGAAAATATCGAAACCTTGGGACGGAGGCAAGGAAGGTGAGCAATTTGAAATAAATAACGATAACTGTGGCTCTCTGATGGACAATAAAAAAAGTTAGTGGCGCTAAAAAGATTCATCTTATAGTTCAATCTAAGCAAATACTGTTAAGTGTGTTCAATAATTTACAAGAAGAAAATGTAGAAATTACAGTAAAGACTATTATCGAACGTAGAGGTTTTGTGTCTGGTACAGTAAAATTAATAATATGGTGGATCGTGGTATTGCGAAAAGAAGAGTTGGAAGTGATAAAAGATCTGTTAAGAAAGTACCAAATTGGGACGTTGGTATCATTCAACGAACAGTATATAGTTTGTACAAGCAGAGTGGAATTGCCATATTCCGAAATATTGGGTTGGCAACTAAGTACTTTCGGTTTTGTAGTATAAAATAAAACACTTCTTTTTTAAACAAAGAATAGTTTTTAATCAATTATATATTTTCCATTTTGCTCAATGACCTTTTGGCATCTTTCTTTCAGCTGCATGATTCCGCGCTCATAAAATTTCTGGTCCTTATCAGCAAAAAAGTGAACCAGGTGCGAGTGAAGGTCATCGTTATTTGTGAAAGTTTTACCATTCAAAGAATTCTGCAAACTTCGTAATAAATGGTAATCAGATGGTGCTAGATCAGGGCTGTGGCATCACTTCCCAGCCAAGCTCCAATAGTTTCCCACGAGTTGCCAAAGATGTGTGAGGCCTTGCATTATCTTGGTGGAAAACTACGCCTTTCCGATTTGATAATTCTGGGCGTTTTTCTTTGATTGCTTCATCCAGTTTTATTAATTGTTGACAGTAAACATCAGAATTGATCGTATGATTCCTTGGAAGCAGCTCAAAAAACACAACACATTTGTAATCCCACCAAACTGACAGCATGATCTTTTTTGAATGCAATTCATCTTTCCATGTGGTTTGTGCTGGTTTATCGTGTTTGCTCCATCATCGTTTTCGAACTATATTACTGTACAGGACCCATTTTTCATCACCAGTGATGATTCTTTTTAAGAAAGGGTCGGTTTCATTTCGTCTAAGGTGCATATCGCAAAAGTTGATTCTTTGTGTTAAATGAATTTCTTTCAATTCGTGAGGTATCCAAATATCAAGCTTCTTAACTAGCCCAAGACATTTTAAATGTTTTTCAATTGTTGTGTGCGACACATGTAGCCTCTCCACAACCTCTCGAATAGTTATATGACGATCCTCTTCAATTATGACTTTGATTTGGTCATCATCCACTTCAGTAGGCCGACCAAAACGTTGTTCATCTTTGAGGGAAAAATCTCCAGAACAGAATTTTTTATACCGATTCTGACACGTGCGCTCTGTTAAGCAATTAGCAACATCAACTTCACATATCTTTTTGTGAACCGCAGCAGCTTTCTTTCCTTTACGGAAATAAAATAGTAAAATATATCGAAAATGTTCGCGTCTGCACTCCATTTAAAATTAACCCACGACTAATAGTTTTAATAAAAATCACGCACTACTTGCTTCTGAAGTTACCTCAATGTGACTAGTATCACGCGACAAACGGTAAAGTACAGCACTAACATACGTTATACAAAAAGTAAAGCAACGCTCTCTATCAGTAAAAACCGAAAGTACTTAGTTGCCAACCCAATAGAAGGCTCTGGGACAACAATATGGTGAACATTAAAGCAAAATGGTTTCGATTCTGGGAGAAAACACAAAGGAAGTGTTATGATGGAGTCGTTGAGGGTACAAAAATTTTGGGGACAAAAAACAAACGAAGTGTTATAATGGGGACGCCGAGGGTATAAAAATTACATCCACAATCTTTTATTGACATAAAAAAATTCCGAGATGAAGGTCAGTTTATTAGTTATGTCTATGTATTATGTACATATTTAAAAGATATCAATATTCATCAGGAATGTATAATTAATTTAAATGAAAGTGATGGAGACAGTTTTGATCTTGAGGTTGTCCGAAGTACATGACAAAGTATTTTCTTAGGTGTGATATTTTTCTTGTATAACATTTCAAATAGTTTATGCGAGGTACTTCATTAATATTGTATTATTGTTAACACTAGCAATTATTATGTGTAATGCAGTTATTATAAATAGGTAATTGTAAGAAAAGCCTTAATCAGAATTGTATCGTCAATATTTGACCATTATATGTTGTAAAAAATAAAAGCATTTATATTCTCATTTATAAAATAAAATATTCATGGCTTGCTTCTGCTTACAATTGACCTTTATATGTTCAAGAATAATATATAAAACCACGCTTCTTACGTGTGAATGAACATTTATAACGGATTTATTATATATTTCTGCGTTTCTGTATTTCAACATATTAAGAACTTATATAAATTTTTGTATATATACAGTATTGTGCAAATTAATGGAATTAAACACAATATAACTAAGAAAACCGTTTATTTGTCATATAATAACGATGAGATGGTATAAAATTTTAAATTACTAGTAATTTAATAAGAGATATGTCCTTCTTTAGCTGCGATCACAGCCTGAACTCTTTTCGGCATGGAATGTATTAATTTTTGACAGTTTTCCTTTATTGCACCTCCGTTTGGCTCACATTTCTTTAGATCTTTTCCCAAATACTTATCCAGTAGCTCTTTATATTTCTGGCTGTTCATCATGCCTTCTATAGGTACCAGCGATCCAGTCCCCATGTACGAAAAACATCCCCAAAACATCTTCTTTACAGGATGTTCGACAGTCTGATCGATATGAGCTGCTGTGAGTTTTTCATCTTCACTTTCCTCACGAATTTTGATCGCTACCCCTGCACCAAAAAAAGGGACTCGTCTGAGAACAACACTTCTTCAGTCTTCCCCATTCCATCCGGCATATTTCTTGGCCCAAATAAGCCTCTGCTTCATCATTTGTTGAGTGAGGAGTTGCTTCTTCTGTGGTCGAATGGCTTTTCTTCCAGACTCTAAAAGTCTCCTACGAACTGTCGAGTCATGCACTTTCACTCCAGCGTCGGCTAAGTCTTTTTGTAGTTCAAAACTACCTTTTCTTGAGTTCAGCTTGCTATTTCTGACCAAAAAAGTGATATTCCGAGGTGTCATCTTCCTCTTTCTCCCACATTTTCCCGCGTTATCCTTCTTTTGCTTTAGGATTTTGCTTACTACTCCTTGACTAACACTACATTCCTGAGCAATATCTCTCTGTGTCATTGAAGTGTGCTCACTTAATGTCACAATCTTCTCACGTTTTCTGAGCGTGCTATCCATATCGCGAACAACCAGTAAAAGCACAATATAAATCAAATTTTGAACTTTGAAAGAGTATATGTGAACAAACTCTCTAAAACGCACTGAATAACTGTGTAATGTGTTCCCAGTTATATAGGTTATGTTTTTTGACATAAAACTATATATAACTATATAACAATGTTGCCACATGCAGAAAACTAAAAAAATAGTCATGATTCTATTAATTTGCACAATACTGTATTTATATACAAATTTATAGATGCACAGATGTATATTTCGTATTATATATATATATATATATATATATATAGTAGGCGCTCACGCATTAGAACCACTTTGTTTCCGAACGTTTTTACAATTAGCTCAAAATAGCTGAAAATAACATCGATGATAAAAAATAATTAATTGCCAAAAAGGTTTTTTGTGTGTTATTTATTTATCATTACTTGTAAACAAATAATCTGTAATGTGAGTTTGTTTTTTTCGTTTTATAATATTAGAAAGAACTATGTCGTTACGGAGGAACAAGAGATTGAAAATGTGTTTGGTGGAATTCAACTTCCTATTTTTGCACCATTGTATCAAGCTGTTGACGCTTTCCATGGCTATAGAAAAAGGAATTATTGGTATGTCTTCCATAACTCTGTCGTCGCTGCTATCTGAAACATCATCATTGCTATTGAGTTCATGTCAAAGTCCGTTTCTAACATCTTAATTCCATTCTTCGATTTCGTCTACACCAACGGAATTGTTTGGTGCAATTTCTTCTAAAATACTTAGGTTCTTTTCGAGAACCGCATGATCTTTTTAATGTAATTGTGCCAAGGGTAAATCATCTTCGCTGTCGTTTGGATTAGAGTCCCAATTTAACAATTTGAACCAAGAATTCTGTAGTACGCTTTGTGGTAACTCATACCAAGCTTGGTTCAAAAAAATTATTGCATTGCGAATTGAATTCACTTTTGACTTCCCCAAACGGCTTTTTTCGGTCATTCTGCGCTTGGATGCTTCCATTCAGAGCTTGACCCTTGGTCTCTGGATCATATTGGAAACATCACGTCTCATCGCCAGTTACATTAGAATATCTGAAGTGGTCTTTTTTTCAGTCTTTAATCAAGTCTGTATAATGTTGAATTCAGTTAGCTTGAGCGGTAGAAAGCATGCACAAATTTTTCTCAGTTCAAAACGCTGTGTCAAAATGCAATGAATTGAATCTCTGGAAATACTTAATTCCATTCTCATGTATCGCAATGAGGATTTCGGTTCATTTCTGATAAATTCTCGCACAAGTTCGGTGTTACTTTCCGTAATCACAGATTTTCTGCACCAGGATATTCGTCGTCATTTATGTCTGTACGACCGTCATACATACTCGTAGGTGATGAACACACATTGCCACGTACTTGTTTCATTAAATTAAACGTTTTAGTAAACGATTTATCGAGTTTAAGACAGAACTCGATATTAAAACAGAAATTTATATTTGCTCTTTATTCAAAATTAATTTTTCGATCAATGCCAAATACACACTGTTACTTTACGCGTAATTTCTCTGCTTCTAATGATGCACATATTATGATATTTTGACATAACATTGGTGAAAAATCTGCCTTACCGACGTATATTTTTTGAAATAGATGTCGCCACTAAGAAAAAAAAGTTTTCTCCGCAACAGACTGTGTAGCAAGATCTAAAACGCTAATAAAATTTCCAAAAAAGTCAAAATATGACTTGAAATATTTAAAATATAGTGCGAAACATAGACAAAGTGTTTCACTGATTCTTTAGTGTTTCATTTATTTCTTCGCAAAATGTGTGATTTTACCTTGGTGTAATTTTCTCATGCCTAATTTTTTCTTGGTGAAATTTTTTCTGCGTGCAATTTATTAGACTGCCTTATTATGCCGAGTGTCTTAGGAAGATTTTTCGTCATTTACCTTTACCATTTAAGCGAATATTAACAGACGAAAATCTTATGTCGTACCACGAGCGCGGACGTAATATTAATGGTCTGTCTCATGTAATTGGCGTTGAGGAATTTCGAAAGCATGGATTATTATTATTACTATTTTTATTTTCTTGTGTAATTACATCATATAAAAATATAAAAATAACCAGTATTACTAGACTATCTGGTGCGACGGTTGACATTTTATTTAAATTTGTTTCAAATATTTTACTAATATTTGGTTATATAATACAATTTTCCTAGGGATTCTACATATTTTTTATACCAAATTGTGAGCGCCTCTTTGACTTTCTATTGGAATTTGTAAATTAGAAATACAGAGGGACTCTCCTAAAGAGTGCCTGACGATTAATATACTTTAATTAAATGTATTGCTAGAGCAATTGCAATTATAACTAATTGATACTTCTATAACTAATTAATGCTTTCAAAATTATTTTGTTTATAACAGTCTCTTCGTCTCTCTCGTCATACGTCACGTAGAATATTTCAGAATAAATGAAGGGGGCTTGATTGCGGCCCTTTCATCTTGCTACGTGATTTGAATTATCTTTTATTTTATTAAATCAATGCAATATTTAATAATTCAGTAAAAGAACTTAATCAAATGTAATGCTGCGTCGCAAAAGTGATGCCAACACTGCAAAAGTATCTGCTAAAAGAATCCCTCTGTTCTCGACTTAAATTTTTTGATATTTATTGTTCGCATTGTTGAAATTTTAATATAAGTTACAAGAGCTCTTCGTCTCGTCGGGACTCGATTTTTAATATTACTTGAACGGGAGAACATTAGAGGGGTTTCTGGGTAAGTGAGCGCACAAAGGTGTCGGGGAAATCTTCAGACGAATTTCCGAACATTTCAATTACAATGTCTGAAACATTACAAAGAGCCTCACTGTTAATTGCTTTGTTCGATTTGCCGTGACTAACATAGTAATCTAACGACACGTGTCCAATTATGCATCAATGTTAATGAGGATGTATTTAGAAAATTGCACCTTCGATACAAGAAAATATACCTGCAGACACAATAAGGTCATTTAGATACACATGACGGGAATAAAATGAAAAAAAATTGAAGAATTTTCTTAAAATTTTTTTGATCTTTTTTTACTCAGTAGTGAAATACGAGGTGCTGCAATTAAGTGACGAGACTAGTATGAGAAATATTATTTATTGCTAATAAACCTATATTTAACTAATACATAAAACGATGTTTTAATTCATCGGTTGCTAGTCTCTTCAACAACTCTGCCGTTCTGCTTTTACATGTTCAAATGTTCAGCAGACTGAAAATGTGTGCCCTTTAATGCACTCTTCACTTTTGGGAATAGGTAGTAGTCACATGGTGTGATATTTGGCGAACACGGAGGATGACTAAGCACAACAATGCGCTTATTCGCCAAAAACAGCTTCACTGATAGGGCATTTTGATTTGACGCGTTTTCTTGGTGCAGAATTCACTAGTGGTTTTTCGAGAAGTCCAGTCTTTTTTTCCTTACTCTTTCCCTCAGCTTAATTAGGACTTCTTTGTAGTATTTCTCAATAACGGCTTGACCCTCAGTTATGATAACGCCCTTGATATCGAAAGAAACAATCAGAATTACCTCCAATTTTAACTTGCTCATTCTTGCTTTTTTTGTCTTGGCGATCCGGCGGCCTTCCAGTACAACGACTGACGCTTTGTTTCTAACTCATAAGAAAATCCAAGTTACATCATCAGAAGTGATGATTTTTGTGTTCAAGTCTGGTTCTTCTGTCGTTCTATGATGTCAGAGCAAATGTTCATACGATTGTGTTTTTGTGCCAGAGTGAGGTTTTTCGACACCATTTTTCGCAATCTTTTGTCATGCTTAATTCATAGTGTAAAATGTGTCTTACTGCTTCTTTGTTAATGTTTACCATCCGAGTGCTCAGACGTCAGTCTTTCCACACAATTTCATTAATTTTTTAAATGTTCCTTTTAGTTGTTGCAGTTACAAGTCGACCAGGACGTTTATTATCTTCGACCTCTTCCCGATTTTCTGAAAACCGTTTATGCCATTCAAAAACGAGCGCACGTGACAAAACTATCAGCCGTCTTTAACATTTGTAAACGTTATTTTGGCGATTTTTTTTTTGACTAGGAATTTCAGGTTAATCCGCTGTTCGATTTTTATGTCAACCATTACCACGGCACTACTAAGTAACAGTATCTTCTAGAATTAAAGCTCGAAAATGAACTAAAGCAGACAGAAAGATGAAACTACGGGTTGCTACTTAGGAAGTATCAAGGACAATGACGTTACAATTACAGCCTCGCCCGAGGCGGCTGCGCTATGGAAGTAGCGCAGTCTCGTTATTTAATTGCCATACCTCGTATGCGACATAAATTAAAATTGTTTTTAAATTCTTTGTTTATTCTGCAGATATATGAATTTCCTACTTTGAATTCCAACATTCCAGTAAGAATGTAACACACACAAACTAATGTATACTGACAATAAGGAACTTTAGTTTTGTTAAAATTGTCAAGTCTTTAAAGAAAACTGTTTTTTTTTTTGGCTTCAATTTTTTTGTTTCAAAACAGTAGAAGTAGAAAATAATAATACTGTGATCTTAACACTTTAGAAAATATACATTCATATAAAAAAATTTATCCTTAAAACGAACATTTCGTTTTATTAAAGTGTTGGAATTAAAGAAAAATCGTAGGTATTGAGATTCTTAACAACTTCTACTTTCCGGTGTTTAAGATCTAGACAAGTCGAATCGTTGTGTAATATTTATAACTTAAGATGCGATTATCGAGCTGCGGATTATGAACGTAGATACAGGAAGCTCTGCAAACGATGTCGATTCTCAGTTACGATTTGCTCGCCGATTGAGAAGTACGTATCGGTCACAGATTTGCAGACTTCTCTATAAACTATTGCGTACATAATAATGTCGTCACTATGCGTTCTGTATGCCAATCTCTTAATGAAGATTGTAGTAATTTCTTACATTTTACTTACAAAATCCGCGCTTTGTAACTTGTGGCAGAAACTATTCGTAGATGTTGTCCACAGGTAGATGCATTAGTTGCAAGTACAAAGGTAGAGCTTCGCAATGCTCCCAAATGTACTTGAGAATTTCACAGACTGTCCACATACTCCTGAACCAGCACGGTCGATTTTATACATTTAGAAACATAATTGCAAGCCGCGTTTTACGTGTACCATCATAAATATCTTGAAGAAATGAATGAGGTAGTTTTAGAATTCCATCCGAACGTAACTTCATTCATCTGAATAAATTGTAAGATTGTCAGGTAGAAACATATTGGGAAACTGTTCACTACAATTCATTTGGACTAGTAGAGGGAATAGAAAAATTAGAAAATGCGTCGTTGTCGTTAGTGAACGTTTGTTTTGCGATGTAGAAAACGCAAAAAATTATTGCGTTTTAGAAAAGTTTATTTTAGACCAAGATTCGGAGGCTGCCATATTAACAGAAATTTGAGAAAGTGTCAACAGATCCGTTAACTAATTGCAAAGGCTATTTCAGTTATGTTTTACTTATTTTTTACATGGCGCACTTTTTTACATGGCGTTTTATTTGCCGAAATAACCGTGTAAATATATTTCATACTTCAAATATTTATTCCATCTAATTTGCGACTTCACGATAGACATGACTACGTTTCATAAATTACCAATTACTATTTATTTTATTTTATGTATGAGGAGCAACTGTATTAACACCCCTAAACTTAAACATAGTTTTTATGACTTTACTTATTCGGTATTAAATTACAATATAATTGTATGAGCCCACTCCTAGGAATGGGAGAGGGTACTTATTATTCAAAAAAAAAAATATTGTGGTTAACCTTTGATCTGAGACAAATAGTTACTTGTCATTGTACATTTATATCTACTTATATATTAGAGTTACTGAAGTATGTATTTTTCAATAAAGATTTATTTAAAATCGGAAGCGACTTGAATGGTTTTAATACCAGAACCAAGGACAACTTGTGTCCTGGACAATTAATGTCCCTCATGCATATACGAGGGAGCGTTTCTATATTCGCGGGATGAGCGGGTTGTAGAGGGGTGAGTAGGCGCATTGGGGGCGTGGCCTGTGCAGCGACTCATGATTAGTATAAATACGAAGTTTCATCGTTATTAGACAGTTAGTCTTTGAGCTATCGTCAACCAAGTAACATAGTCAGGAATGAAAAGTGAAATATGGAAAAAATCGAATATCGTGCTGTTATAAAGTTCCTTACCGGGCAAGGAAAATCAGTCGCGACCATAATGAATGAGATGTCATTGGTTTACGGCGACTCTTGTCCAGGAAAAACCATGGTGTACAAGTGGCATAGTTTATTTAAACAAGGAAGGGAATCCCTTGAAGACGACCCGAGGCCAGGCAGGAGCATTGAGGTGACCACGCCAGCACTTATCCAAAAAGTTGAACAAATTGTACTCGAAGATGCTCGACTAAAGAAGAAACAACTCGCAGAAATGGTTGGAGTATCCGATACAACAATTTTTAAAATCCTACACGATCATCTCGGCATGTCTCAGGTCAGCGCAAGATGGGTGCCGAGAATGCTCACGCCGCCGCAAAAACAACAGTGCGTAGAGTGTTCGCGTGCATTTTTGGACCTCTGTAATGAAGACAAGGATGGTGTATTGAGTGGAATTGTTACTGAAGACGAAACTTGGGTTCATCATTATGAACCTGAGTCCAAACAAGACTCCATGCAGTGGCATAAAAAGGGCACAGCACCTCCCAAGAAATTTAAAGTGTCACAATCAGCTGGGAAACTCATGGCAACTGTATTTTGGGACTCGGAGAATATTACGCTTCAATATTAGAGCGACTAAAAGAAGCCATTAAAGAGAAAAGACGGGGAAAATTGACAAAAGGTGTTCTGCTTTTGCAAGACAACGCGCCCGTCCACAAGAGCGGCGTTGCGTTAGCTGCCCTGCATAATGTGGGCTTCGAAATTGTGAATCACCCACCCTACAGCCCAGACCTGGCCTCGAGTGATTATTACCTGTTTCCGAAAATGAAAAAAGAGCTGCGGGGTAAAAAATTTACTGCCGATGATGAAGTCAAGGAGGCAGTTTCGGCGTATTTTGCAGATAAAGAGAAATCATTTTTTTATGAGGGTATAAATAAATTAATTGAAAGATGTGAAAAATGTATCCATCTTGCAGGTGAATATATTGAAAAAGAAAAATAATTTGGTTTTTTTATTTCCACCCCTTGTCCCCCATTCCGCGAATATAAAAACGCTCCCTCGTATGTTAGGTGGTCGTTTATACAACTTCGTTCCGGATACTGTAAAGAATGTCAATAATTACCAAATTTTTTAAAGAAATTAAAGCTTTACTTCATTTTAAAGGCTCATTCCACGCTGGGAGAATTCTTTTCGGACCATTAGCGACCGTCTTTTTTTGCATTTTTTCTTATATGGGTTTATATTTGACAATTTATTTATACGCTGTTTTTTTATCGTTTCACATCCATCTAAATGGACGTGATTAGGATAAATATTATTGTGGCATTACAATTAGTCATTGATATCATTTAAATATTATTTAATATTAGGTATATATTTTTTGTTACACTTTGTAATTTTTAGTATAATTATGAGAACTATGTTGTGAACCAAATACCTAACTGGGCGATCGTTAGTTCGATTTGTGTAATATATATTTATATATATATATATATATATATATAAAATTTGTTAAAAGTGTTTTGGTTGACCGTGTATAAGATAATCCAAATTAATAAAGTTCGTCGGGTATTCGGTGAACTGTTAAGAAAATGAAAAACCAATCTTTTGTTTTATCCTCTATATTTCACTATAAATTTATAGCTTCATCAGGAGTTCTAAAAACAATAACATGTACAATATCTTAATCATGCTCCTAATTATTATCTTTTTCTTACAAAAACTAGATTAAGTTAATGATTCTTAACTTTTTTAAATGAATCTATTTTTTGTAAGAAAAAGATAATAATTAGGAGCATGATTAAGATATTGTACATGTTATTGTAGCGAAATATAGAGGATAAAACAAAAGATTGGTTTTTCATTTTGTTAACAGTTGACCGAATACCCGACGAACTTTATTAATTTGGATTATATATACATATATGTATACATATATATATATATATATATATATATATATATATATATATATACTTTTTTCTAATTTTAAAAAAAGTATATACGATATTTGCTTATTGCTGTTACTATTAAAAATAAACGCATAACATTGTTGACTTGTTTTTCTAATAAATTAGGATTGTTGTTGTGGATTTTTTAAATTTTTTTACTAGTAAATTGTGGTCCTGAGGTTTGCTATAGAACATCTGCTAATTCACTGCTTCAGTATTGGCACACAACTTCTAGGGACTACAATACTGTGGGGCTCTTCTGGGATCTTTTAATAGAGAGAGCCTCCCTAACTCTCCAGGTTACTGGCTAGCTTCAGTCCTAAAAGTAGCTGAGTATATTTCACAGGTAGGAAATACGGCCCTTATTTTTATCAAAAGTAGCTGAACAATATGCATATATAGGGAGTCTTTCTACTTAGTTCTGTTTCCTTATTTATATGCTATCGCCGTTTGAAAAAGATTTTGTTTATAGTAGCCAATTATGTTTCCATAAGTTACCAGATTATTTCATTGCTCGCATATTTTCAGCTACGGTATATTATTATATTACTTGTCCATATGGAATGATTTGATAGAGTTTTTATTGGCATGTCGGAATACATTGGCGTATTTTAGACTATTATTGTATTCATCAACAATCGCACACACAAATTTTAGAATTGCTCATAGTTCCCAGGCATTTAGTATTTCTTAATTACTTGAGGTTGGTATATAACCCCTTTCCACATTAATTTTCGTACTCTGTATAAGTATTTCGACAACTGAGTTGCCATTATTCGCAGATAATTAAACAGTGTCGCACCTAAAAACTACGGCAAAAGCCCGCTCGATACAAATTCCGTACATGATCTGTACCGTCGAAAGCCAAAACGCACACTGTATATTGGTTTCACATAATTTTAACAGAAAAAGTATTCTAGTCTTAAACTATCTCAAAAGAAAAGTACCTGCACGATTTTATTGCACACCCCCTTGTCTATCGTATAAGAGATCAAATAGAGATGAGTTATGGTTTGAACCCAAGTCAGTGTTCAACACATGGCCTTTATTCTTAAAAATATACGTACTTTCATACGTATCTAATTTGCGATAATTACACACATCTTTAACTAAACGCAAACAATCCGTGATTACACTATGGTTGCTCTTCTTCCGGATTTTTCTGGCCGATTGAATTTGATGTGCGCAATGTGTTCTTTATATCGGGTTTCTATCGATCGTTTTGTTTGGCCAAGGTATTGTTTACTGCAATCTAGACATTTAATCCTATAAATTCTCGATTTTTTGTTGTCCTCGACTTTATCTTCGCATCTCGTAAAATGGATTTAATGGAATTAGTGGACCGAAATGTAACTTGAAAACTGCGCTCTTTAAAAACACTATTCAAATTTTTCGTCGAACTGTGAAAAGTATTAACGTGTTATTAAAGTGTCAGCCTTCCTAATTAATCCATTGATAATTTCCGAATCAAAACCATTGCATCTCGTGATATTCTCAATAAAATTCAATCCTTTCTGGTATCTTACTCTTGTTAGTGAAAAACTAAGCAAACGATTGATCAGAAAATCGAAAGAAGCCATCTTTTGTTGCATGCTATGATTTGAGTCCGCCGTAATGAATCTATTGACGTTTGTTTCTTTTCGGAAAATATCGATTTCTAAATATTTTAAGATTATTCCTAATTAATAAGGTGTTCAAAAAAGGCAACCCTTTTTCTACCGTAAATTTAGTCGTCGGCAATTTTGCATTTAATTGCTTGACGAAATCGTCAAAGTTCCGAAAATTAATGTGGAAAGGGGTTATATATCAACCTTAAGTGATTAAGTTAATCCACAGCAGGCTCCATCAAAATTAATTTAGTATTTCAATGCACAAAATATCATATCCAAAATTCTTGTGGAAAGTACATATAAGAGCACGTCTTGGGCACTCAACAAGATTTAATTAAATGCACCATTCGTCGACCAAGTTATAGTACAGGTTTAAATAAACACTTCTAAATAATCACTCTTGATTTACTACATTCTGGAAGATGAAATGCAGGTGTCTAATTAAAATGAACATTCGCCGAGTGCATACGTATTGTACTCCGCGTTGAAACGTCCCGCCGTTAATGTAACCGTTTATTTAACATACTTCAACGAGATAACATATTCTGCACACAATTGTTAAATAAATTTTTGCGAAACATGCCCGTCCAGCGCCTGCAAATGCAAATTTTCCGTCAGCACTAGAATATATTGCGTTGAATTTCGTAAATAGTTCGTTGAGAGAAGACACAAAATGAAAACTAACTTTCACTACGAAACTAGTACAGTAAGATATAATCGATGTGTATTAATGGGGTGTGTTTTTGTTCTGTACTTTGAAATACACAGAAAAAACCGAACTTTTTTAAAATAAAAACAAAAGCTTACGATTTTGGTAAAATTCATTTATTTTGTTCAAAGTAGCCACTTTCGATTTCAGTACAACGTTTTGCATGATCAATTAACATGTCAATTGAATTTTTAATCTCACCTTTAGAGATATGCTTCAAGATGGCTGTCTACGCCTATTTAATGGCCCCGACGTCGGCATAACGCTGTCCTTTCCTCAGCAAACGTAGTTTAGAGAATAGATAGAAATCACAAGGGACCAAATCCGGTGAATGCAGTGAACGGTTGATGGTTAAAATGCCATTTGCAGTTAGAAAATCAGTGATAAGCGTCGAGCGATGAGATGGTGCATTATCATGTAGCTACCATTTTCACGATATTGAGGGCACACACGACGAACACGTCCCAAAAAAACCCTTCATAACACCAAGTTAATATACAGCATTGGCAGCTTGACTAGTTGGTGCAAACTCTTTGTGCACTATGCCTTTCGAATCATAAAAAGAAATCAACATCGTCTCACTTTTGACTTCTCCAAACAAGTTTCTTTCGGTCTTTCTTCGCTTGGATGTTTCTATTCAGAGTTTTGACGTTTGGTATCTGGATCATATTGAAAACACCACGTCTCACCACCAGTCACAATAGAATACCTGAAGTTTTCGTCCTTTTCTAGGTCTTTCTTCAAACCTGTACAATACCGAATTCAGTTAGCTTGTTTGGTACAAACCTTGTTCAAATCTTTCTCGGTCCCAAATGCTGTATCAAAATGCGATGAATAGAATCTTTGGTCCTCTCTACAGCCTTGATATATGTAAGTTCTAAAGACTTCTTTACATTTCCATCAAAAGTCAATTTTACGATGAACGATTTTCAACATCAGGAGACACAATAGAAGAGCTTAAACATTAAATTTTGTGTGTACTGAATGGAAAATATGCTTTGATGATTTATTCGCATGAAAACATATACAGGTTCAAAAAGGCGGTATTTTAAGAAGAAATAAAATAATTTTTTAATTGTAAACGTTGTCTATCTCTAAAGTTTAACAGCAAACCTTTTATAGCTCTGATCATACAAAATTTACGTTTCAGTAAAACGCTCTGTATGTTCTATATTTAAACATTTTTTAATTTTCGATATTTCATCAATATTTTAAGATAATTGCCCTCCAACATGAATCTACAATTTCCATACGTACCTTTAAATCTTTTTCGAAAATCCGCAAACTTTTCCTGGTAAATTATTTATTATTAATAACCCAATTCACACCAAGGTCTTCCAAAATATTTCAATGAAAAGATCAATAACGTTTTATAAGGAGCCTTCAATAACAAAATACAATTTTTTGTTACCTGAAATATAATAAATATCAATTAAAATAACATCGATAAAAGAAAAAACTCAAGTACCCCATGCATGTCCATGCCTAATAAAATAAATTTACGATACCCGTTTAGGTCCAGACCAGCCCCTGAACCCAATATTTACATCGTTCATAGCATAAATCATATTAATTCTGACAGTTATTAAACTTTAATTAGAATAAATCCAAAGGCCTAAATTGTCTATCCCAAGAATGCCTCATGAGGTAACTTCGGTATCTAATATATAGCGTATGAGTGTGTATGTGTTTGAAACGGGTATTGCCCTAGGTTAAAGAACATCTGCTTGAAATACTTGAAAGAAGAGAGAAATAAAACAGCACATATACATATTTACTGCATAGCTTTCGTTTGACCTCTGCTATTTAAGACATTTGTTTTGTGTTTTATATTTAGTGGAAACTAGTTTTGATTAATATATAAGCGGCATAGTCGTGTGGATTTTTTTAAATCGCACAAAAAAACCCGTTTGGAAAAAAGATTATCGTTTTCTGAATGAGTCTGCTCTTATGTCAAGGTCGTCTGTGGGAAAGAAATCTTGCAAAGGTATCAGGTGACTGATGATTTACATATATTAGAGATGGATTACGAAAGATCGCGGGTCGTTAATTCGTCGGAATTTTTATATTAATTTATGACCCAAATAATTGCCGTCCTAAAAAAATGTCAGCAAAGCACTTCACAATTCCACAAGAATTTATTATAAAATTTTTATTTATTTAACGATCGAACATAAACTTGTAACCAATATCTCTAGCTTTAAAGAATACAATGACTGCTACATAAAAAAAGCACGCATTAAAAGTTTTCAAACAGCGTTAGGCTTATTTAATTAAAAAATGTTTGTAATATATTTGATTATGCAATTAGGTTACATTAAATAGAAATGGGCTCAAGTTAGACCCTTGTGGGATGCTACAAGAGAATTTGTACATAGGAATCAAATCTTAAACCGTTTCCCGTAACGTAGCCACTTATGTTTGGTTGATAAATTTTCAAAATTTGCAACAATAAATTCAAATATTTGTTATATTCTTTTAAAAGCAAAATTTGTAGTAGCAACAAAATCTTCATCACCAGTTAAGTTTTAAAAACTCTAATGCCAGAATATCCTAGATATTCGAACAATTTATAGACATATTAAGCTAGGGATTGTCAACCAATTGTACTATGAGGTTTATCGATTAATTTGCGTATGTCCACCGCTATGTACCGCGCTGTACAAGTTGAAACCTGTCAATGTTTCTCCTGTTTCTTGTTTAAAAGCATTATAGTTGCACTATAAAAATATTTTCAGGTCTTACATTATTTATTTTATTATTATTTTTTCAAATATCCTCCAATTGTTTTGAACAGTCGATTACAGCCACTCGTGAATAGCTTTACGTAAATTCTGTTCCTAAGACAAAGATTTGATGACACTGCTTGGTCTTAATTTCACGAAATATATTTTTCGTTGCGAAACATTTTATATAACACAAAATAATGAACAAATTGGAGTCAAATTTAATACATGAATAGAAAAATATGCGTTATTAGCAATGCCATTATTGAACGTTACCAGGCAACATACAATTTGTTGTTTCTAACATAATTAGATTGATTTTAGATCTCCTTGTAATGGGTGTTTTTTAAGCTGCATGAGAACTACTGATATCGATAACTGCGACTCGACAGCTGATAATGTCAAACTGTGTTAACATTTCTGTTCAGTATAGTTTGGCAAGTCATCATGAATCGTTTAACACCAGAACAACGATTCCAAATTGTGGAAATTTACCTTTAAAGAAATAAATCTGGTCGCGAAGTGCATACCTTCGTTCATTTTACGGTCAACATAATCGGCTTAGTGAGCAAGCAATTCGTGAAGATATTGATCGTTTTTGCACTACTTTTACTCTTCTCGATTCAGAACCATCAACAATACAAAGAAATGTGCGTATCGAAGAGAATATTACTGTTGTAGCGCGAAGTATTGAAGAAAACGCCGAAATGTCGATCGTCATTCTCAACTTGTTGGCATTTGTTCTTCGACTACGTGGAAAATTTCACGTAAGGATCTTGACTTACGTGCCTATAAAATACTGCTCGTGCAAGAATTGAAGCCAAACGACTATCGTTTGCGTCGCATTTGAAACTGGCCGAAGATGAGCATTTTTATCCAAGAATCGTGTTTAGCGATGAAGCTCATTTCTGGTTAAATGGCTACGTCATAAGCAAAATTGCCGTATTTGCAGGGAAGATAATCGTCAAGCCGTTAACGAATCACCATTACATCCAATAAAACTGACTGTTTGGTGCGGTTTACACGCTGGCGGCATAATCGGTCCTTATTCCTTTCGAAATGATGAAGGAGCTGCCGTTACGGTGAATGGCGAGCGCTATCGAGCTATCCTGACTGAATTTTTATTTTCAAAAATTAATGAGCTAAACATCGACGACATTTAGTTCCAACAAAACGGCGCAACTTGCCATAGAGCGCGCTTAACAATCGATTGATTGCAAAATCAATTTGGCGACAACTTTATTTGTAGAAGTGGTCCTGTTCACTGGCACCCTCGTTCGTGCGATTTAACGCCTCTGGATTACTTTTTATGGGGCTATGTTAAGTCATTGGTTTATGCCGACAATACAGCAACTCTTGAAGCATTGGAAGCCAATATTCAAGCCACCATTGACACCATATGGCCAGATTTATTGGAAAAAGTAGTCAAAAATTGGACTGATCGAATGGACCATGTAACTCGTAGCCGCGACGGACATATGTCTGATATCATATTTAAAACATAAATACCATGAAGCTATCTACCGGATTATAATATAAAACATTTCATTCCAACAATATTTTTGTCTTGTATTATCATTTTAAATTCTCAATTTTTAAAAAAAACGCGTATATATAAAAGCAGATTTGATTATACTTTCCTTTCGAAATACGTATATAAGCTCAGTGCATAAAAATTTAAACCTGTTCAAAATTAACGATTCTTGTATCGACCGTACGAGGTTTGTTTATTTCTCTTCCAGTGAAATAAACATGTATGTATAATCAGTTCTGCTATTACAACATTACACCCAGAGCTAAGACATGTCCAGACAAAACATTTAAAGGGATTGCGACCAGTTTAACACACGATAAGACTTGTAATCGCATTCCGTATTTATATATCGACCCACTCAGATTAATAATTCGGTTGCTAAGCGGATCGAGTAAGTATAGTAAATGGAGTTTGTTCGTGATATGTACAATTTTGGAGAAATACTTGATACTAAACGTAGCACGGGCTTTTATCTATAGAAATTTATCTTACATGTAACGTTTAATTTTATGTGTTCAAAGTTGACATCGCGTATAATGTATGAAACATGAATGTCTGCCGTTAATGTCGTCTTTGCGCTTTCACCTTCGTGCTACTACTCTATCTAATTAATAGTTTGGAAATTCGTGCGTACCGAATTTCCGTTTCATCGCGTAATACTGTTGTGCCGAAAACTTTGCAAAAACGGGAACATTGGATTGGTTTGTAGAATTTGAATTGCTCCCTGATTTATGCTGTATGTTAGATTTAGGCAAGGATAATTAAACATGACATGGATATTTTATTCCAGAGGTGTTCAACCTCTAAAAGCCTGCCTATCGGAGAGAATGCAAATTTTAATAAAGTTTGTAATTGATTGAATTAATCAATAAGAATATAAGTAAAATGTTCGTATTCTGTATAAGCGTTTCGACAGTTAAGTTATCATTATCAGCAGATAATTAATCACTGATTAAACTTGATAAGACTCGCACAGAATCAAGTCCAGTGCCAGACATTAACCATCAAAAGCCAAACACACACTGTAAATTCGTTTCACATAATTGAAAATGTATTCTAGTTCTAACACTAACCACACCACATACAAGAGTCGCTATTGGATCCTTTTAGGGGTTAACAAATGGTTTTCGTTCTTTTGAAATGTATTTGCCTTCATAGCTATTTAATTCACATTGATTATTGACATTTTTGACTAAATTTAGACAATCTGCTTACGTTTGTATTATTTTCTAGCACGTGGTTTGCTAAACTGGATTTTTCAGTTCGATTATACTTAAAGTGCGCCATGTGGTCTTTATGCCGGATTCCTGTCGAACGTTTTGTCTAACCGATATATTGTTTATTGTAATCAAGACATTTTATTTGGTAAATCCCCGATTTCTGATTTAAATCGACTGTTTTTCGCATTTCTAAGAGAAATTTAATAGAGATGTACCGAAATGTGATTTGATAACCGCGCTCTTTAAATAATTCTATTTAAAATTTTCATTAGATGAAACAGTAAGCATACAAATAGCTTGTCTTGATTATTTTGGGGTAACAGACATGTGGTATCTCGTATTGTCTGTCTTAAGTTAGCCTTTGTAATTAATCTACTGATCGCTTCCAAATCAAAACCATTGTATTTCGTAAAGTTCTTAATAAAATTTAATTTTCTTTCGTATCTTGCTCGATGAAATCAATTTTTTCAGGGACTAATACACCCAACTACTTCGTTTCAAAATAGTTTGTGAATGAATACAAAAATTTACTCGAAAAACTTGTCAGTTTGTCAGTTGTTAATTCTATTTATTCAAATTATTAAACTGAAAGATACAAATTTTAGTGAGATTCGACAGAACTTTATTGTTGCCTTCGGTTCTGATTCCAGAAAATTAAAAATATTTAGAAGACTTTCTTTGTGAAAATAAGATGGAATCAGAAAAAATTAATGTGTTCTAAAACTTAATAATTAATCTTACTTTTAATAAATTGTTTCTCACTACATATAAGTACATGTTTACCTGTATGACCGAATAAATGAAATCGACTTGTATATTTGAAGAAATGTTGTTAATAGTCAGCAGCAGCTAAAATGTGTAATAGGTGTTGTATAAACTAAAGTATTCGACGCTCACTGAATTACCTACTTGTCCCGATGTAGAGTCTTTATTATTACTTTTCATTAATTGCATTCTTTTAGCGCTTTTTTTGAAAATGTTTTATTCCTGAAAATTACCAATGGATCTCTTCAATACAATCCTTATACTTTTTTAGGATCGTCTCTTTCTTCTTTTCTTCTTTTTTTCCATTATTCATACACTTTTTGTTGACATAGATGGCGTTCCGATACCGTAACCAAAATTAGCATACTAATAATTATATACAATGGTCTTTACAATAGAAAATTAATGTAAATTAGCTGTTTCTGTTGTACCTTTATTGACTACAATTACAAAAATTAATTAAAAATTTCTGCGTTTAAAGTAGGACTCGAACTTGTACCTGCCGTTTGCTAGACGGTTGCCTTAGAACTTAGGCTTCCAAGCAGTACGAGTTCTAGTTTCTTAACTCCCATAGATAAACAGATCTAATAGTTATAATACAACACACAGTCAGGTTTTGATGCTTAATAATTATTTATAAATATATAAATAAGTTTTTTACAATGGGAAATTAATTAAAATTAGTATTTTCTGCTATACCGTCGTTGATTGCAATTATAGAAATTAATTCGAAATTTCTGCGCTGGAACAGGAATCGAACCTGAATCTGCCGTTTACTAAACGGTTGCCTTACCAATTAGATCAACAGGCAGTACGCTTTCGAGGATCTTAATATGCCATAAATTATATTATGCAAAGAGATCCAATAATTGTAACACACAGCCTGGATGTCTGGAAGTCTGGATGCTAGTAATTATATACGAATATAAAATTAAGCACTTTATGATAGGATGTTTATGAAAATTATTATTTCCATATATCCTCCAGCACAGAAACTTTTAATTAATTTTTGTAGTTGGTAATCAGCGATGGCACAGCAAGAAAATATCTTAGCGTGATTTCTGCAGTTTTCTGCTCAATTGATTTAACTCCTAGCCTTTTTTTTACTTATACTCCATTACTCTTAATCATGGCATCTTGCTCCGGATCTTTACTTTGTTTGCCAGCATTTTCTAATCTTATCTTCTATCTGAAGTCCATGTTTTGTTTCATGACGTTATTTAACTGAAATATTTTGAAAGTTTTTCCTTCAGATTATAAAGTAAGAGCTATAGCCAGTCATTTCCTGTAGGTAGTATTATTTAAAAAAAATTACTCAAATTTTATTTTATAGCTCTTTCTTATATTATTATGAAACTTTTTTTCATATACAGAAAGTAAGAAGGACAAAGAAAGAAACATAATGTATGCAAATGTTAATTACGTTAACATGAAACAGTCCTGAAGTTAGAGTTTACGTCTCTTTCAAATATATTGAATGTTTCCTTCAACTTCATGTTGTAACCAAAGTTAATGCAATAACCGTGTCCCATTCAAGATTTATTATCTCACGATACTTGTAGTTTGTACGCTTTATATTGCAGGCGTCCTATACCCTGTAATAAGGTGGATATTTATGAATGCCGCATGTAGTAAAATTTGTAATACTTGAACAATTACACCTTAACTGATTATTATAAAAGCAACACAAAGTATAATCGAACAGTGCTTCGTAAATAATTCTCTTCTAAAATTGTTTGTATGAGTTTCATACCAATTTTAACTAAATAGTTTTGGAATTCGTCTGGAGCTTTTAGTTATAGAATATAATATTTATATCAAGAAACTTTATTCTTAGAAGCAGCTAATACTCTGAAAGTTGCATGGGAATTATTGAACGAACGACTCAAACAAAAGCTCGTTTAGCACTCAATCAAATATTTTAAAATTTTGGGCAAACAAACTATGGTTTAATCTATGACCTACGTATCAGGCAACCAAAAAAAATCGTGTGATTTTGCTTCATATTTCAAGTAATTGTCGAATTCCATTAGTTAGAAACAAACTTAGGTCCCTTTAATGATACACATTGCCTTAGAACAGTCTTTAACTTCGTCACTATTTCATCTTTAAAGAACGGCTTCAAAACTCGCAAGAGCATATCGAAAGATATGCACAGTATTTGAAAAAAAAACATTTTGAGAGGGGTTCACTTGGAAATACATTTATTCGTTAACAGCAAGTAATGTTTTCTAAGCAAGTGATGAAACAATTTGTTTTTACTACATAACAGTATTATATCACATGCAAAATCTATGTTACAAAGACGAACATATTTTATGGGATGTAAATTACACAATAACTCACCACTTTCTATTGGAAATATATAATATGTATTTTTCAAAGCAACCTTAAGCGGTACCTGCTTACCGCAAGTTGTTATTGTATAAATGATTTTCTATGTCCAAATTTATAACATCTTTTTTCTTATTGAGACGTGTTTCTAGCATTTGAGTGTGTACGTAGTATGTATTGATTGCTATTCTCTTATATGTACTGATATGTACTGTATGCACATTGCTTTAGAAATAAAATTTATTATTATTATTATCATCATCAGCGTAAAATACCGAACAATCGAGAGATGCGAGAATACCATTATTAAAAAGCAGTAATTATAGAGGTCCTAGATTGGAACTTTGAGGAATGCCAGATGTTAAAAGAATTTTGTAAAAGTAAAAGCTATTATGAAGATTACAATTCACTATGTCCAAAATATATGAGCTAAAAATGTAACACTGTCGGATTAAAACCAAAAACACTTAATTGGTATAATTGTATTTGATGGTTAAAAGTATCAATAGCCAGAGAAATTGGAAAATTCGGAAGTCAGTATCACTCTACGCAACATTTACTTGACTAATATTACTCATTTTGTAGTATACATATATAAAAATTGTTAGAGTTTGAATGTCTTAAAGCGTGTGTTATGCATACTGCGGGTATAGTCTGAATAATTTCTAACCTAACAGAGAAGCAAGTATTTTTTGTGTCATTTCTGTTTTATTTTAAAACATAGTTTCCTTGTAAATATATACACTTTTCTCAGCAACACTACCATCTCTTTAATTAACCTTAATAATAGTTGGTATCTTGTTGTGCAATATAGACGTTTACGAATGTGATGGCCTCCTCATCCGATGAAAATCTCGGTAAGAGAAACATTGAGCCCAACGGACAGACAGAACTTGGAAGTTAGATCTGGTGAATGCGATGGATCAGTCAATTCGAACTCAAATTCGTGAATTTTGCCATGGCGTCCTTTGAGGTGCGCCTTAGTGGAACAGAACTTTCTTTTGCTTTGAATACGACTATTTTGCCCGCAATTTCTATCTTTATCTTAAATAGAAATGCTGAAACAATTTTCGTCTTTTTAGGAGCCGAAAAACACATCTTGCTTCTAGAAAGTTGATGCAGTACACAATTTCTGGCATAATAACTTCAGTCACAACTAAAGAGCTTTTAGTTCTATTCGTCACTTCTGCTTGGAGAAATA
The DNA here is from genome assembly GCA_031893035.1 of Dermolepida albohirtum. Taxonomy (NCBI): domain Eukaryota; kingdom Metazoa; phylum Arthropoda; class Insecta; order Coleoptera; family Scarabaeidae; genus Dermolepida; species Dermolepida albohirtum. Next base: position 105,476 of record JAVIWB010001918.1, on the reverse strand, counting down.
TACAAATTTAGCGATGCAATATTCGGGTTCCAATTACCACTACCACCAGTATGTTCTGCATTAGTTTCATCATCCTTGTCATCGCTACTGGATCCAGAGAGCTTATCATAGTTTTCTTTGAAATTATGTCTATTATATTAGAACCTGTATTAAAGCAACTGTTCAAAAATCTTAAAGAATCTGAACAAAATATTAATAAGTCTGTTGTTCAAAATATATTTGCTTCCTTTTTTTATATATTGCTTATCTTCCAGACATCTGGAAAGGTAGATCTACGAAGAACAAGATTATAAATTGTCCATAAGGGATTGCGTAGGATAGGAGCAGAGTTCTTGGTTGTAAAATTGGATACTCCATCATGACCTGTTTTATAGTTAGCTCTGAAAAGGTTCCAATGCCAGACTTTCCTCAGTAGACGCTGTCAATGAGACCGTCCGTGATTGATATACTTTTGAAAAAACTTTAGCAAAGTCTTCGACTATTTTACTTAAATTCGTCAGCTTATCATCACCCAATCTCAAAGATATCGGAGATTCTTTAGTTTTCCTTCTATCCAATGAATCGCCAAAATATCTTGGGGTTTGGGGAATTTCTTTCTAGATATATATCGAAACCATTGCTGGTTTCGGATTTCAACAGTTTGAAATTGAAAATAATTTTCAGAGAGGCAAATTGATAACATGTTTAATATTTGTTGTATAATTAGAGAATTTGCTTCATTTTTAATTAAAGATTCATTAATGATATTAATAACATCTTCAGCTGGAATACTAGGATACGAATTTTGAACGTCAAACGAAATTAATCTAATGATTGTTATTTAACTTGAGGTTTTTGACATGCGACCACACACAAATTGTAGAAAATTTTTTGTGGTAAATGAATTAATCAAAGAGGTCCTACAGAATGAAATTTCGGTTCTTGGGCCTCGATATTTAGGAATCGTCCATCGTCACTTCCTCCTAAACGAGGAGCGCTATAGCTGTTGATATACCTATTAAATTTAGGCCAAAGTGGATTTAGTTGTATGACAAAATTATTTCATATTACTATTTTTTTGTATTTGTTTATTATAATTCGCGAACTTTTCCTCTAAAGATAAGCTTGATACATCTCATTAGCATTGACATTGACGAATCATTTTTAAAGGCCAACGAAGGAGTATTTTCATTTCTTCTAATAAAATTCCTTTAGTTCAATTATATTCTTTAGAGTTGAACTATACCTGGCAGGAAATCCACGTGATTAAGTTAAGCATTCCGACAGATTCTTATCAACAATAGAAAATATTGTGTAACATCGAGAAACGGCAAGACCGATCCGCGTTTTTTAATTCGTCGTGTACGAGAATAGTTTGATAAGTAGTGAGAATGACACATAGGTGGCGCTCTAATTGGTAAAAAAATGCACTGTAATTTAGGTTGCCTATTTATATGTTTACATTCCGATATTTAGATAAATCGGTTGATTAATTTATTTTTGACAGCTGATTGAAGAAGAAGCAACACGTCGTTTTGTTAAAATGGAAAAAGCAGAGTATCGTGCGGTGATTAAATACTTCGCAATTAAGGGTATGAAAGCTACGGAAATAAAAGATGAGTTACGGGAAATATTAGGTGAATCTGCTCCATCATCCGCCACAATAAGTAGATGGGTAAATAAATTTGAACGTGGTAGAACAAGCTGTGTTGATGAAGCCCTCTGGAGCACACAAAATTGTGACTTCTAAGGAAATGATTATAAAAATCCATAATATTATTACGCAAGATCGACGACTCAAAGTGAGAGAGATAGCAGACATGATAGACATTTCAATAGAACGCGTACATCACATTTTAAAGAAAGAATTCTGTCTTTTCAAGCTTTCGGCAAGATGGATGCCGCGATTGCTTACGACTGATCAAAAGTTCACTCGTTTGCGCATTTCCAATGAGTGTTTGGACCTTTATAAGCGGAATCTGGTTGATTTTTCTAGGCGATTTGTTACTTGCGATGAAACTTGGATACACTCCAGTACACTCGAAACTAAACAACAGTCGAAACAATGGTTAGAACGTGGTTCTGCACCTCCAAAGAAAGCGATAAACACTTTGTCGGCAAACAAGGTGATGGCATCAATTTTTTGGGATTCAAAGCGCTTTTGCTCATTGATTACCTTCAGAAAGGTGCGACAATAAACGGACAATATTATGCAGAACTTCTATAAAAATTAAATGTTGAGATTCGTGCTAAACGGCAAGGAATGGCAAAGAAAAAGATTCTGTTTCACCAAGACAACGCTCCCTCGCATACCAGCACAGTTGCGATGTCCAAAATCCACGAGTTGCAGTTCCAATTAGTACCGCATGCGCCTTATTCGCCGGATCTAGCCCCTTCCGACTTCCACATTTTTCCAAAATTGAAAACGGCATTAGGTGGAAAGAAATTTTCGTCTGATGACGAGCTTATCATCTTCGTAAATGAATATTTTGCAAGCCTTCCGGAATCGCATTTTAGAGATGGCATAACGGCATTGGAGCACCGTTGGAATAAATGTATTGCCCTTTTAGGAGAATATATTGAAAAATAAAAATTAGTTTGTATTTAAAAAATTCGTTTTTCTTTTCCATTCTCACTATTTGTCAAACTATCCTCGTAACTTAGAAAAATGCAGGATGGAAACGGTAAAAAATTATTTTTCTAATTTAAAAAAATTAATAAAAATTTACTAATATTTGATACATCATAATATACAACTTAAGGCTAAGATTGTGCTGTATTTGTATTTAATAATGGATTTGTAGGTACTATATTAGCTACTTACAAACACAACTTTTAAAAAAATACCATTATTTGGTGGAAAAATTTGGTGTTTCTTCTTTTCGCTTGTAAAACTAGTACGTCTTGTTCCGTTTAATAAATGAAATAAAAGCCCAAAAAATAGATAAAAATTCTAGAAATATTTCTAACAATTATTCACCCCCTGTAATAAAACTTCGCTCTGCATAATAAGACTATGATGAGCGGGAGGGGCATGGACCGAAGTGAAAAATGAAATGACAGAGAGGACAACATGGCATACTTCTATTATACGTTTTACACAAAATATTCTGCATAGCGACCATACCACCGAAACATAAATAAAATGTAATAAAAAATGCAATAAAGCGCCATTTCGCATTCATACGCTACTACTTTCTGCTTTATGCAAATTTCACCAGCGTTATTTGTATACGCTGAAACGTTGTTGACACTTGTAAATAATCGCCGAAGCGGATGTTACTGAACATTTGACGAGGTTGATGTTAAACGCTAGGTTTAATTTCTTTTTAAGCACTATTTTCTGTATTAACCGCAGTTTCTGTCTCTTTGTTACCACTGTTGTATTCGTCTGAAATATTCGGGAAAATGTGAATTTTAATTTTGAATTTGAGTAAGTTCTTCTAGGGAACCCAAGTACTGGTGGAGTTAACCAGGTACTGGTAAAATTTAATGTAATTTTAATATTTAAAATTACTTTAAAATTTGATTAAATTTTTCTAATTTTATTAAAATATTTAAAATTTTTTGGTACTGATACATACACATGTTTGAATCATAAAATAATTTAAATTAAAACCACTTAAACTAGCACAAAGGTTATCTGCTTCTGGGATTCCGGGCTGGAACCGCGTCACTTGTATATCTGCCGACGTTTCGTACCCATTTGTATGGGACATCTTCAGGGCTCAACTACTGCACTAAAACTATTATTATTAGTTGAAGATGTCCCATACAAATGGGTACGAAATATCGGCAGATATACAAGTGATGCGGTTCCAGCCCGGAAGCCCAGAGATAGATAGCATGTAATTATTCACCAGAATTTTCTTCTTTTTACTAGTAAAATTAAGAGCGGGAATAATAAGAAGTATTTGTTGTAATTTCATCTTCATTTACGTACAAAGATATTAAGCTTGTATGATTTATTGTTTTATCATGTATAATAGCATCAGAGTATCAGATGCGTGCAGTCCGAGCTCAAAACTATCGATGTGTAAGTTGAGTGAAAAGTTTCCCAAAGTTAGATTGAGGAAGTGAGGGAAAAATTTAGCTCAAAATAATAATATTTATATTAGCCTAACTGACGTAAATCTAAGACGATATATAATTATGATGACAGTAAAATGTTCTGAATAATTACATGCATTTATTTCAATAAGAGTTATATAAAACACAACAATTTAATTAAAAAATAAATCTTAGAATAATCTATCTGCGTTGCGTATGCAATGAAGCATTAGTAGTCCATAGAGAATAGTTGTTCTAGTCGTGGAATAGATATGATGAGTGCCAACAATTCTGGAATAAATGCGTGGAAGAACAAAAAAAAGTTTTGATAGAGATCTGGTACATCTATATTGTTTCTAATTCATCGGAATCAAATTACTATATACCTAACGTCATTCTTTAACTCTTTTGAATCTCTGCCTTTCTAAGGGATGGGTGTACTCAGAATATATATCATCCAATTTAAAACTCAAGTACTCTAGAACATTTTATTGGATACGCTCAACTTGGCCAACATGATCTTAATAAGTTCAGTAACTACACCAATGAAATATGCTTCAATCTGCAAACAATGAAAGTAAAAAGCGACATATCAGCATCTAAATTATTAAAAACTCTAAAAATTCTTGTGATACATCCAAATGATTTAGAAGCTGATTTAGTGATATTTATAAGTTAGGAAAAAATGAATTTGAGTCCAGGCCCAGATCCTTGCTAGATATCTTCTGGGACAATGGGAAACTATTAATATTATAAAAAGAATTATTATCATTCGCACACTTTTTAAAAGATAGAAAATATTTATTGTTGATGTATGTGGGTTTCATCCTCATCTGTATCGACATTTAGGAAAATTTTTAAACAATCCAAGTAGATAATGACATCCTTAATAAAGAGTACAAATAAGAGTAGCCTAAGTTAGAGCCTTGTAGAACTCCAGAAGCAGAAACACAGAAACGAGATCAATAGCCGTTGAGTTGTACATAATTCCGTTTGTTGGTTAAATAAGAAATTGTACCAAGGCATTACTAAAAGCGAAACAAATACGAAACAATAGTGTTAAATGCTCGATTAAATCAGTATCTTAAGTATACGTCAAGCTGTTAACCAGTCTTATCTAAAATGTCTGCAATTTTTGTGTCATAGAACATAATTTGGTGACAATAGATCATCTAGGCACAAAATTCATATTAGAAAGGGACGATAAGGGAGTTACACCTATCAAATAGGACTTTGTAGATATTTAATTCAAATATCTTAACAAAGGTGGAAATAATAAAGATTGATGTATAGATTGTTACATCTGCGTTGCCTCCTTTATTAAAAAGGGGATATAATCGGCCAATTTTACAACGCATTGGAAATGCCGATGTCTTTAAGGATAAGCTAAATATAATAATAATAAACGATGGTAAATATGTCATCACATTCACCAACAGTTTAACGCCAATTACAAGAAATTTTGGCAGATTATGAGTTACTGTTAAGCCCGTGCTCGTGGGGCAACTTAAGATCTTCGTCTCGAAAAGGGAAACTAGGAAAAATTTTCTCGAATAGCAGATCATCGGAAACGAATCCGAGGTCCTCAGTGTGATAGGCCAGTAACTTGCCACAGAGCATTCAGCTAACTATAATGCGAAAGTTAATGTGCTATATAGCATTACCACAAGTAAAATTGGTGTCTGCGATTTTGGTCGAAATTTTAATAATTTAGGATAAGAAATAATTTTCTTTGATGTTAGATTGTGCTTATAAAGTGTCGACTTATTTATTCCTAGAGAAATAGTGCGCAATACCATGCCATATTTGTGATAAAGAAAGAATATTGTGGAGTGAATATATTACTTACCCTTTATTTTATATCGTCTTAACACCAGCGAGATATTACATTTCTGAAATTTACCTTTCAAAAATATATGTATGTATATGCTTGTTATTGTAATGGCTGTTGTCAGCTTCAAACTACGTCCCTTTTAAATAATACTATTGCTTGCGGAAGTTCTTTTGATTGAGAGTAACTACTAAGAGAAGAGTTTAAAAATATTAACTACGATTCACAAATGTTTCAAACTAAATGTGACCTTTTCGCTACTGAAGAAATAAAAGCATTCAAAAATGAAAAACAACAAATCACCTGGTGCTCTAGGTATACATGTCGAACTCATAGAATTTGCTCCTCAAATGGGGCCATAAAACTTAACATTGGTATTTAATAAATATTACATCAACTCAAAACATGAAAATGGAAAAGGGAGACTAAAAAATTACACAGGGATTAATATAATGGCTTCCACCGGTAGACTGTGCGGCAGGATTTTGCGAGATAGTTCAGAAAGAGTGAATCGACAATATATTTTGTACAAATTATCAACGGAGAAAACAATAACATATTAAAGCTAGTTACATCTTGTTTTCATTGATTTACGAAAAGCATAAGACATGGTCCCAGTTAAGGAACTTTGGGGTCCTTTGAAAGAAATGCATAAATAGTCAATACGTCAACGCGATGAAACACTTCTATAAAGGAAACATTGGGTGTATTAATACACGATGGTAACATTCAAAATACTTTCGAACAAAAATAGTCTGAAACATTAGTGTTATCTGTCTCCTATGCTTTTCAAGATTTATACAAACTCAGTTTTAAAACATTGGTTTGAAAAATATATAAAAACGCGGTCCAAATTGGGGCAGGACACCTTACTACTTTATTATTTGCTGACGATCAGGTTGGTTTGACGGAAGATGTTGAAGATGTGACATATATGATTAGAAAACTGGTGGAGGAATTTAAAGAAATTGGGTGAAGAATTCGACATGGAAAAAACGGATAATATAACAATAGAATGCACAGACATTGATGGTAAAATAATTAAAAACACTAAAGAATATAAATATCTTGCAGTTACCCTAACAGACGATGGAAAATATGAAAGGAACACGTTGAAAGAAGTGGGATGAGAAAGAGCAAGTACAAACCAGTTAAACTCAATATTATTGAACAACAATATTCAAAAAAGAACAAGAAAACATATTCAAGTCAATAGTGGAGAACACAGTCACATACGGTACATAAATAAGGCTGTAAAATGTAGCATGCAAAATCGCATAAAGGCAGTAGAAAACAGCTATTAGCGGAGAAGACGTAGGGTCACATCACAAGATCCCAGGAAAACGGCCAGAATTAAACAAATGATGAATGTAGAAGAAACACTTAAAGATACTGTAGTGAAAGACAGCTCTTCTAGTATGGCTATATGAGACGAACGGCTGAAGATACATTTACCCACCCAAGCCTGGAAATGGTTCCCAAAGAACAGAAGGAAAATAGGTAGACCAAAGCAATCCACATATCTACGGGCAGAAGGGGCTTTGAAGAAGAGTCGTGGAGAAACAACCAACAGTGCTTTTCGATTTGCGATAAACGGTCAATACTATAAGATCTCTAAGGCTGTATGATCTTCCTCTCTCTCACACACACTCACTCTTATATAATATATAAATATACTGAAATTTAACAATTTTATATTACTCATACGAGAAATAGAATTTGCTAATTTCAGATGTCAAATTGAGCTTCTCAATAGAATACGTAATGAGTTATCGATAACAGCGGAATCTCAATTCGTAAAGCACTCAAATCGACTAAGCGCCACACCTCTTCCACGATTTAATCTTATCATCTTACACGTGGAGATCGTGCGCTCTCTAACAAACGAAAAATGGAACAACGAGATAAATCTGGCCGATTAATAACAAGCTATATAATTGTATTAAAGACACTTTCAAGATGAAATAAGGCAAACAACATTTACATAATGTTTAACAGACGTTTCTAAAGAAGTTTATTATTTTATATGATTTTATAATCGAGGAAGGTATTTATGAAATGAAATAATGAGGCAATTTATTATTTTCGTGTACAATTTGTCCCCGGAAGACGGTGTTTATTTGTTGGTGTCGTACATCTTTCAATTCGATCTTATTATGAGGTATGGGAATGCTGTAACGTAAACAACTCGTACAACCGCAGGGGTTTAAAGTGTGAAAGAAATATATTTAATTAACGTTAATAAGCTGTCTCGGAAAAGTGTTGCCAGATTAAAATTCATGGTGATGGATGCGTTGGCGTTAGTTAGATTAAGTAAAATAGGGAAATTGTTTATAAATAGAATATCTACGTATCTATCGTACGACTTAACTTATAAAAGAATGCTTGGATAAATTATGATGAACCTGTTCTGTATACGAGGGTAGTTTGACAAGTAGTGATAATTTTTTAAATAAAAAATAATTTTTATTTTTCAATATATTCTCCTAAAAGAGCAATACATTTATTCCAACGGTGCTCCAATGCCCTTATGCCATCTCTAAAATGCGATTCCGATGTGAGTGTTTTCGTGAAAATGGAAAAAATCGAAAAAATCATTAAATATTTGTTTTTGAAAAGCAATACGTCTACGTAAATATAAGATGAGTTGGACTCTGTGTACGCCGTCACCGTGAAATTTTGTCTTTTTTAACTCTAGAAATAGAAAGGCTTATGATGCAAAGGATGTAAGTAGAATATGAGATATTAATAAAGAAGTTAATGGAAGTTGTAGAAATATTGACAGTAAAACCAAACACAAAGAACATACTCTCAAAACTCTACAGATCGCCTTAAAAATTAATGTTTTAGGTCAACAAATTTTTATATTGTATTATTTTAAACAACAAGTTAATGATGCCTTTTCGAATAATTCTTCTAATGATTAAATATGATTAAATTGATATATGCCTTTATTTAAAAGGTACAAAATTTTTAAAAACACGTAAAGGAAGTATCTTATCTCAATCTACAGATTGTTATAACTTTGACGCACTCTTTAATTCAAAAATATTATTTAATAGCAATTATTTCTTACTTAAGAAGTCTTTGAATAACTTCCCAGAAGATATATCTTTCGCATTTCAAAATTATTTATAGTAACAACATAAATTATTAAAGAATTATTCTGTTTGTCACATCCATTGTTCAAACGGAAATGAAACCGTTATTATGCACAATTATCAACTTGCAAAATAATACGAACAAAGGAAAATTTCGCAAGAATAAAATATAATCTTGTTTACTTAAGAAGGATATCCTCTTGATATTATTGCCGAACTATCTCGCAAAGATATGTACATAGATAACAAATAATTTTCTTAAATTGTTTTATTTATTTTCTGCATATTTACATGCTCACATACGTGTTCAAAATTAAGACGGACTTGAAATTTAAATAAACCTAAATAGAATTCAGAATGGAATTAGAATATAATTAAATATAAGGTATATTAGTATAAATTGCTACAAAGTCTCAGAGCAAATAACAAATAAACACGTCGCATTAACAACTACAAAAGTCTGGATATAGTTACCTTAATATCAAGGCTGTCCCAAAATTAACGCGAGATTTGAATTAAATAGAAAACACAGTTTTTAGTCTTTTGATTGTTATTTTTTTATTGAATTATAAAGTACATAGGATAGGGTTATTTATGGAATAACACATCGGGAAAATGGCCCCCACGGCTTTGCATGCACATTACGCACTGGTTTGTCGAAATTTTCCATGACCATTATGCACAAATGTGGCTGAATTTCGTTGATGCAGCGTTGAATCTCCGCTTTTAATGCACGGGTGGTTGTGGTTGTGGTCTTGTTTACATAGACCTGCGATTTCAAATAACCCCATAAAAAGAAATCTAATTGTGTTAAATCATACGATCTAGGGGGCCAACTCTGATCGCTGAAACGAGAGAGTACACGACCTGGAAATGTCTCATGAAGTAATTGAATGCTGTATGGCATGTGGCATCGTCTTGTTGAAACCACATATTGGCCACGTCAATATCATCCAGTTTCGACAGAAAGAACTGCGTTATCATGTCACGATATCGAGCACCAGTAACAGTCACTGCTTGACCAGCCTCATTTTCAAAAAAGTGTGGTCCAATTATGGCTTCAACCCAAAATCCACACCAAACAGTGACACGTTGTGGACGCATTTGTTCTTCGACAATCATATGTGGGTTCTCAGAATCCCAAAAGCGGCAATTTTGGCGATTAACAAAGCAATTAAAGTGAAAATGTGCTTAATCGCTTGGGATGATTTTGCTCGAAAAATCAGCATCTATTTGTTGATGTTCAATAATCCATTCAACAAACTCTCTTCGCTGTGCAGGGTCATTAGGCTTCAGTTGTTTTGTTAATTGAATTTTGTAAGCATGGAGACAGATCCTTGGTGAGTATACGCTGTAGGGAGCTTCTTGTGATTTTTGTCCGCGACCCCGAATTGAGATTCCTGGATTGTCACTGACACTCTCACACACTGCTTCGATATTGACATTTGAACGGCTTGTTTTTGGACGACCAGTGTGTTTGGCGTCTCCAACGGATCCAGACTCCCTGAATTTTTCAATTAATATCTTCACAGTTGACGAACTTAAAACACTATTCCGGCAATATTTTGTATGAAATTTTCGAACTGTGGCCGACAAGCTTTCATTATTTTTGAAATGTTGTTCAATAATGAAGACACGTGGTTCTATCGAATAACGCTTCAATTTTACTAACCGTAAACTGTCAGCTGTCGAATTGTTTTTTTAGGGTTACCAGCCTTTCACAAATGGCGACAAATTCAAATTTTGCGTTAATTTTTGGACAGCCATTATAACCGGACCACTGTATCTAGAGCATAAACTTCGCAAGGAAAATTTACGGCATTATGTCTAAAATTTTCTTCCATTTTTCACTGAGTTTTGAGCAGAGAGGATCTGAAAACAAATAACAAAGGTAAATTAGTAGAAATCAAGGAAATGGAAAGTTATACGTATTTAGAAATAGCCTTTAGAAGAGTCGAAGCTAGTAAACGTGTATGTATGTCCATGGTTTAAATGGAACATTAAAGTTTAAAGAAATAACTGAAAAAAACTAGATACTTTACAATATTTTAAATCTTTGAATATATTTTCTCTACTTTTCTCAAGTTTGGCAAATTATCCGAAGTTTTATTTAAAATTGTTAATGTCTATTTTAGGTACAATTTTAAATTAAATATTAATTTTCCATGCTTCGATGACAAAAGCCTTTAATCCTATTTATCTTCTTGCTTCCTAGATGTCCTTTTCTCAGTTTCGGATGGTGTTTCTTCCACATTTGCTTTATTTGAAAGTTACTTATGCACCTTAACCAATTTAGTTCATTACTATCACTTTAGGTTTTTGTCTGTCACTGATAATAATAGTTTTAAAAATAGCTTAATCATGAATAATATTATTGCCTACCTCCCACGTCCAATACATAAATATATTGATCAACAAAGCGAGGACGCGTCTATCTCACAAGATCGGTAACTAAGTTTCCAGTGTGTAATACACACTTGCGTCACGTTATTAATAATAGAATGATTGCACTGAAACTGTAGTGCAGTAGTTGAGCCCTGAAGATGTCCCATACAAATGGGTACGAAACTTCGGCAGATATACAAGTGACGCGGTTCCAGCCCGGAAGCCCAGAAGCAGGTAGCATGGACCACGACCGCGGAAGTCTACATATCAGATTAACGAATTTTTAAGTTTATCAAGTACACGTGAACGCAAAAATTGTGAACTTTATATAGAAGATAAAATGTTGCATTATCTGTGACATTTCTATAGACGAAGAGAAGCAGATTTACTAAAGATACGGCTTGGAAAAGTATGTGAAGGGAATAAAAGCAGTACAGTTCCAGGAAACGGTAAAAAACAGATCCCTCCTTTCAATAATTTTCCACTACAAGCTTTATATTTATTTAAATTTACATAATATTTCTTTACTTCTTTCCAATATATCCTAGGCTGATTCTTTTCCTGTTTCTCCCTATTCCGCTCTTTTGCTTGTATTCTCTGTGCACCTCACTTATTATTTGTGTTTTTTTGTAAAATTGTCTCAATTCATTAGTTCTTATTAACTCCTAATCTTAAATATTCTTTCCATAAATATCTTCCTAAGCATATTATCCTGAATCTTTTGTCAAATCCGTTCTAATTACCAAATGTTAATTTCATGATTGCGTTCAATTTTATATTTGGTATCGCCACGTCTATTATGCAAGTTATTAAAGTATTTCAGAGGATACTGTACTACGTTTCTGTGTTATATGGATTTAGCATTTCCAATCCTTAAAGCCATGTATCTATACGCAGGCCATCTGGTAGAGAATGCAAATGCAAGAAATTTCTATCAAATCGGCCATCATTTGCACGCACGAACTGACCCAACACTTCAAAACTGAACGCGTCGAACGTATAACACGTGAGGAGCACGTAAGGAAAAAAGTTGTTGTCGGAACGGTCTACAGACCTTTTTCGTCGCGTCAGTTCCCATTGCGCCCTAAAACATAAGTAATTTCCATAAATAGGCGAACGCCGTCACGTTTACGATGTTCTTGTATGGTCCGGGCTCGTTTGAAAACCAAACAAAAACGTTCAAGTGAGTTTTTCGCGCAATTACCAGGACGAACAGAGTTAACCGATTGTTTGTTTTACCAGTTTTAGTGCCACCTATGTAGTTGCGACCGAAGCGCCACTTTACAGTGCGATTAACGGCTGCAACATAACCAGAGGTGGTCATTATATGATGAAACTTCCGCATCCTTGATGATAAGTAATATTAGCAACGTACCATTTTGTTATTCTCATTCAGTTATTATTCATATTTATGCAACCTGGTTTTGTTAATATGATCAATGTTATATCCAAACGAGAAGTTGAAAAGTAGTTGAAGTGCTTTGTTCCTAAACTATGAGGAATATTTTTGGAGAATTAAAAGATCTAATGGTCAATAACATTTTAGGTAAATGGAATTATATACAGTTAATATGTCGATGTACATAACGATAATGTAAACAAAAGTTTCACCGATGTACCATGTCCATAATGCAGCCATGAAAGTAGTGTCTGAAATCATATACAATACAAAGGGTGCTAGGAAAGTTTTGCAATACAGCTTTGTTTATTTAATTTTTTCAAAGTCATTTCCTCTTCACTTAGTACACCTCTCCATCCTCCGAAAGCAATCTTTAAACTAATTCGCAGAAGGTCCTCACCACTGGAAAACCGCCTTCCTTTTAAACTCATTTTCACATGCGGGAACAGTGCAAAATCTGGACTGTAGGGAGGGTGCTCGAGAAGCTTCAATCCTGTCGTGCTCAAATATTCGATGCATTATCTTGATGGAGGAACCAGGAGTCTATTCTTGACTATGGCCGCAGATTCTTCATAGATCCAATGACTAGGCAGGCACTGTTCAGTATACCACTTAGCTGTGACTGTCTTCTCTGTGTCCAAAACGACGCGTTGCATAATTCCACTCGATTTGAAAAATACAACTATCATTTGCTTCTTTACAGAACGGGATTTTTTGACAACTACGGGTGTGTCCTCATCTTCAGACACCTAAACTTTGTTTTGAGCTTTGGTCGGCACATCGTAATAGTATATATAACCAAGTCTCGTCACCTGTCACGATGTTGTTCACATACCGAGATTGTCTCTTGTTAAACTTTTTTAGCATCTCCCGGCACCAAGTCACACGTCGTGTCATCTCCTCTTAAGTCAGTCGATGCGGCACCCAGAGAGAGCAAAGTTTCTTCACGTGCAAATGATCATGCAGATTCGAATAAATGGCTGGTGCATTTAGGCCTGAAGTACCCTATTTTTGTTAGTAGGTCACTCACCTGTCCTCGCCCAGCATTTTCCTCACAGCAGTAACGGTTCCCTCCGTAACTGACGTTCGCGGCCTTCTCGGCCTCTCAGCATCCTCCACAATTAAATTTCCCCTTTGAAATTCCACCTGAATATCTTTGTGCGATATGGACAAACATCACCTACTGCAAGAGTCATTTCTACGAAGCACTGGTCTATATTTAAACCACGCACGAAATATAACGCGAAACTGCCCTTATCTCGTTTCGTGATCACGATACCATCGCAAGCACTTTACACTCTTACTGCTAATGAAGCCCATCGACATGACGCGGCGGCTACTATGCATATATGAACATGTCTCAACATGCAGCAACAAGCAGCTTCCTACGATTCACAGTTGCGTCATATTGCAAAACCTTCCTAGTACCCTTTATACAATCGTATTTGGTAAAACGTAAGTTTGGTATCCTTTAGATAAGGGGTGTTATTGAATCATGATTAGAAACATTTCGCGCATCAATACTTATGTCTCTGATATAAGATCAATGTTGAGACAAGTTCAAATTTAACAAGGGAATAGATCATTTGCAGATAGTCTATAAGGAAATTTATATAAAAAAGAAGAGTTCCATAACGCAGTTTTTCTCTCGCTGCAATACTTGTTATTTTGATGAATGTTATTATAGCCAAACTAGTAGTTGAAAAATATTTGAAGTGAGGACTGCTTTGATCCTAAATTATGAGGAGTTTCTTATGAGAATAATTAAAAGATCTAATAATCAATAATGTTTGAGGTAAATGAAATTATAAACAGACAATTTGGAGATTGCATAACGAAAATGTAAGCAAGAGTTTGACAAATGTACCATGTAATTTTGGGGGATCGATAAAGCTGTGAATAAGTTTCCAAAGGAAAGTAATTGTCGGGAGTTGATAAAGCCGTGAAGAAATAGCCACAGAAAACTTGCCCCATTAATCTGTCAATGATTCTGTAGGGACTGTAAACCATATCCTTTCGATAACGAATTATAGTCGATATTACATTCTGGATAGACCCTCTCAACCCTGTAACATACCTGTTTCAAAGGAAAAAAGAAAAAATAGAAAACTAGTCATGAATGTGTGAAAGAAATAAGATCAAATGTGACATACAATAGAGATTCTAACGTACACCAATTAAAAAGGAATAGAGAAGAAGGAAAAGAAATGAAACATTAGAAAGGAATAGAAAATCGACCAAGGATAAGGCAAAGTAGAAGAATCAGGGTTTAGCATAACATATTGAAAATACTTTGCATCTGATGAGGCCAAAACGTAATAGAAAAGAGAGGAACGAGATGAAACGTTAGAAAAAGTAGAAAAACTAATCAACGACCTGGCGGAGTGTGAAAACTAGGTTTAAGCATTGCTACTGAAGGCAAAGTAGAAGAATCAGAGTTTAGCAAACAAAGAATAGATACTTTGCATCTGATGAGGCCAAAAAGTAATAAAAAAGAGAGGAAAGAGATGAAACGTTTTAAAAAGTGGAAAAACTAGTCATCGACCGGGCAGAGTGCGAAAAATAGGTTCAAGCGTGATAAGCAAAAAGACTCTACACTTGATGAGGTTAAAAAAGAATAGAAAAGAAGGAAAAGGGATCAAACATTAGAAAAAGAATAGAACGTTAGACAAGAACCAGGCAAGTTTGAGGAAATAGGGCTGATAGAAACTCTACATCTGATGAGGGCGGAAAACGATATAAAACGTTAGAAAAAACTATAAAACTAGTCAAGGACCACATGAAGTAAAAGAAATAGGATCAAGCATGAAAAAGAAAGAGGCTTTACATTCGATGAGGTTAAAAGGAATAGAAGAGAAGGAAAAGGAGCGAAGCTTTTGAAAAAATTAGAAAATAGTCAAGAACTAGCCATAGTGGAAGAAGTAAGTTCACTCATGAGAAAAGATAAGACAATTACATCCAATGAGGTTAAAAAGAATAGAAAAGAAGAAAAAAAATGAAATATTCTTTTCCTAATGTTACTTCTTTAAAAATATATATAAATAGTCTAAATAGATTCTAAAGTTTCACCTTTGTATTTAACAGCAGTTAGAAGTGTCCGATTTTCTGTTTGCCAGGTATGTTGTTAACGTCTACAATTTACTTTTTTGTGCGTTGGCGTACGTGACCTTAATCGATAGAGTATCCTCTCTAACATTAGCTAATTGAACAAAGCAATTTGCATTCGTGTTTTGTTACGTAAATAACGACTCGTTTTTTTTAACGAACTTCTCACATTACTACGGTTTATCCGGTGGAATCGTTGGAAAATTAGAGAATGTAAATAATGAATGGAGATAATGCCGTCTGTTGTTGCCCCAAGATTATTATGGACATGAATATTTATGAATAATAACCTAATCAATCACAGATTTCTTAATTTTCGTATTCTTCTGTTTTCATTATCGAAATACGTAATTTGTCAAGGCCTACTTTAAAAAATATCTAAAATTACATAGTAATTTTAAATATTTGCTCACTTTTATCGTGAAGTAAAAAGTTATTTTGTAATTGTGCATTTATTTAATTGATTAGATTCGTATCTTTGTAAAGATCCCGCTTCCGTCTGATAAAGAAGACGAAGCTTTAGCATCTGGCATCTGTATCTCGTTTAAAGATACCAGAGGATTGTAAGTAAGCTAAGGATCAAGGACACTTCGGAATTATATCTTTTAAATAGTTTATTATTATTTATATTTGGTTCATTAAACTATGGAGATATTTATTTAGTTTATAAGTAACTGTTCAGTCTTATTACAAGCTAGTTTGATTGCTATTGGTTCTTAGAACGTTATATTTAGCCGCAGTTTTCGTTTGATGCGAGCTGGTTTAACATAAAGTAATTATACAATAATTTATTCAAACGTTAAATAGATTTAATCACTTCAACTAGTTATTGACTTTTATAAAGCATTGCCTCCCTCTCTCGTAGAACACACGAATGTATTGAACGAAAAAGCCAGACCGTGTCTATCTCGCTGGTCGGCAACAAAGTTCTCAGAGCGTATATAGACAGACACACACTAGTTTATCGCTCTGATTTAAT
Source organism: Dermolepida albohirtum (assembly GCA_031893035.1). Classification (NCBI taxonomy): domain Eukaryota; kingdom Metazoa; phylum Arthropoda; class Insecta; order Coleoptera; family Scarabaeidae; genus Dermolepida; species Dermolepida albohirtum. The sequence continues at coordinate 88,647 of JAVIWB010001918.1, read as the reverse complement.
TAATCAAGGGCTTGTTAATGAACTGTTCATTATTTAAAAATTACTACATATATTTGATAGCCCAAATTTAAGTAAGGGTTTGTTAATAAACCGTTCCCTATTTAGATGGGCAGATGTAACTTGGGCCGATGGTCAGGCCATTAGAAAAGGTAAACATGTAAGTTGGACTGAATGATCACACCAGCCCGCCACAGCTATATGTAATTTGGGCCGTTTTCAATTAAAACAAAATACTTTAATGATTTAATTTTATTTTCCTTATACATAAGATAAAAGATATTTGTTCTTGATACAGATGTATTTACAAGTATGTAATTAGTGATTGCAAAAATGGGAAACTTGTTTTAGAAACAGCAGTCTATTAATTTTATTTTCATTGTATAAATTTAACATATATTTAGAAAAGATCTTTTTTTTTGCCTTGTTAGAATTTGGTTTCTTCATAACTTGAACAATGTTCATTTTAATACTTACATCTACTTGAAATTCCAACAATATTTCTACAAATATGTACAAAGAAGGATGGCTAATGTAAAAACTGGAATTGAAATGCGAACCAAAAGATTCTCATCCATTCGTAGTACGAGCTATACTTCATGATCTTGAAGTCCAAAGTTCAGGTGGAAAAAAAGCTTCTTCGTCGTTATATGTGTCAACCAAATAATCGGAGTATTTTGCTACTCTTAGATCAATCGGCTGAATAGCAACCAAATCTTCGACGTAACAATCAGCTACTTCATTTGGGTTCAAATATTGAATTCCAAATGCGTATTTCAACCACCTTCTAATTTCAGACTTCTTATTCTTATATTCAGGGACTAATCCTAATTGTTGGATTTTTCTCCACCAAGACTGACTTAAATGAAACTTACACCCAACAATAACAATATCAGACCAAATATTGTTTACAGCCACATGAATTGCTTTCTCAAAGTTTACAGTAACTTGTTTTGATTTAAATTGCATACTACTTTAACTGCAAAAATCTACTAGTGCCTTTATGCACTGTTCATACATTCCCGCATACTTATCTTTAAGTAAGCAAAAAGCGAGCGGAACATAATGTCCATTTTCATATCTATGAATTGTAAAAAGTTGTTTAAAAAATTTATTAAATTAAGTAAACGTTCCATGCATATAAATGTTGTCACAGTTGCACAGGAACGATAATTTTTTTGCACAAGAAAATACTACTAGATTGTTTGCACTATCGTTTATGACTATAAAATTCTCTTCTTGCGTTGTTTTCCAGTTGGTACAATCCAGAGCTGCGTGTACATCCATCGCACATTGAGATAAAGGTGGATATTTTTGTACACATTTCGTTTAACACATTTTAAGTCTGACACAGATATGTTTACCTCACTCTGAAGTACTTGTCGGCAAAGTTTTGAGGGCCTTTGTGAAATATCTTCTGTCGCTTTCCTTTTGCAAGCACTATTAACAACTTTCTTATCAATTTCATTTTCTTTTTATTAATGATTATGTTCAGAATTATGCCTTACTATAATTCTATCACTTCCTTCGCCAACAGCAAAAATATTGGCCCTACATGAAGTACTCTTGAAGGTACACCGCCACTTCCTATCACCACACTTCAGCTAATCTGATTTACAAAAAGTATACGTTTGAAAAACTAAAAGAACTTGACCACGCACACTAAGGATTTCTCATAATTGACTCATGATATTTACACTTTGTGAACTAAATAACTCTTTGAACTTACAGGATGAACTGAATACTGTCCGTATATATTTATATAAATGAAGGGGAGTTTCTTTAAACTTATTAAATTTTCAAATAGGTAAATAAAATCCTAAATTTCTGGAGAAAATTAACTAATGGAGACCCTGTTCCTGAGAATATTAATTATTAATTCCTATCCTACTTAATTACATAAATGCTTTTAATTTTAATCCCTATAATCCTTCGGCCCAACTTACGAGTACATACTAAGAATGTTACCTGACTAATCTTCGAATATTAAATAATGACCATTGGCCCAAATTACAATCGCCCATTTAAATATTGCTTACAAAATTTAATAACTCTAACGTAGTTAATAACTAATTTACTTGCTAATAATTTAAATATTATCTTCATAAATTCAGTATCTCCAATTTCATTAATTAAAAGCTCTATGTCAATTGTTCATTATTCGAATAATGCATTCATATATTTGCTAGCTCTAACTTAATTAAAGGCGGGTTAGACGGTTAGCCTTAGTTGATTATTTTTGCTAGTCGACTATTAATTAGTAAACTAACAGCTAATTATAACAGCTTTTTATATCTTTCACATAACCTTTTGCTTCATAGAACACAGTCTACTTTACTCCACACACATAGCGAGTTAGTGTGATTATTCATTCAGTAGTATACTGAACATTATTCTCTTATGTGATTTATTGTTATTTTTGGCATTCGGAAATGCTTATTAAGTGTCACTTGTTTAAAGAACATTATGTATGATTGGTCTAAACTAACTATAGGTATAGATGGTTTATAGGTTTAAAAAGGAATAACCCGTACATAGCATACACATATTTTAAGAAACAGAGAGATTTGAGCTTCCAAACAGTATATAATTTATTTCGAGCATCACCTTTTACATATGTCCACCCAGAGTTGCAAATGACCATTAGTTTATAGATTTATGCACTGTTACTAGCGATATTTTTACTTTAGTTTTAAAAATTTCAAAGAGAAATATGTACTTTGAAGGAAACGCAAGTTTCTTCAAAGTACGAGGGTAGTTTGACAAGTAGTGAGAATGAAAAACAAAACCGAATTGTTTAAATACAAAATAATTTTTATTTTTCAATATATTCTCCTAAAAGAGCAATACATTTATTCCAACAGTGCTCCAATGCCCTTAGGCCATCTCTAAAATGCGATTCCGGAAGGCTTGCAAAAGGCTTGCAAGTAGATTCTGCACTGTAACCCTTTCGTTACAGTGCATTTCTCTTTTTTTGCTTTAATAACCATTTAATAGATTTATATTGCCAAATATAGTGTATATTGCAAGATATTCGTAGCTAGTACAATAAACTTGCAATATTGCTTAATTTTTATTTTTTTTCACTTACAGGGACTCCTTCTTCATGTCAATTAATTACTAAACGTATTTTATGGATCTTCCTCTTGCTTCAGTATTGGCTAGAAGGAAATAATACTGTGGTGTCCTATTAGATCTTATTCACAGAGTGCCTCCACTCTCCGAGTTGTATTTGAGCTAGTTTTAGCACCCTGGATGTCAAGTTAAGGGATCGTGAGGGAGGCAAGAAGAATAAATATTAATCTTAGAAGATAACTTCTTAATGCAAATCCATATAAAAAATAACTCATAATCAAATAAAAATAAATTCAATGAAATGCACATTCACGAATCATGCAAGATAGTGAAAGTTAGTAAGAAGTTGAAATTATTTAATTGGAGTATGCATACGACATTCTTTTTCACAACAATACAGGTTGGTAGAAAAGTTTTGAAAGCGACACCTATTAAGCAGCAGAGGAATCAAAACTCATACCCCATTTTAATATTTCATGTGTCATATGAACACACTAAAAATTTTATCTCGATCTGTCAATTCATTCATTGCTAGCAATTCATTTGAATTAGACTTGTCGATGTATTTTTTAACAATGGAAAAAACTAAATATCGCGGTGTGATAAAATTCTTTGTTTTGGAAGGTTTATCAGCAACAAAGATTCATACGAAAATGGTGAACGTTTTAAAGGAATGTGCTCCTTCATTGCCAACAGTACATCGATGGGTTTTAGAGTTTAAACGTGGTCGGCAAGCGTTGAAAATGAACCACGCAGTGGACGACCAAAAACTGCGACAACAGCAGAAATCATTGAGCAAGTACATAATATGGTTAGTGAAGATCCGAATTTGACTAAGCGTGAAATTGCTAATGCCATAGGCGTCTCAGGCGAACGAGTACTCCATATTTTACATGAAGAATTACATATGAAAAAGCTGTTTGGAAAGTTAGTGCCGCATTCGTTAATAATTCAACAAAAACTGGATTGAAAACAAATTTCTCAGCGTAACTTGGTGCGTTTCAAGCGGAATAAAACCGATTTCTTGCGTCGTTTTATAACTATGGATGAGACTTGGATATACCACCATGATCGTAAATTGAAACAAGAACGATTACAGTGGACTACGGTTGGTTGTTCAACTCCAAAAGAGGTGAAGTCAGGACGGTCGGCAAAAAAGTTTATGGCATCAGTGTTTTGGGATACAAAAGGAATTTTATTGATTGATTATCTTGAAAAAGGTAAAAGAATTAACTCAGGGTATTATTGTAACCTTTTAGATCAACTGGATGCAAAAAATCGTGAAAAAGACCTGATTTGGCGAAAAAAAAATAAGTTTTTATCAAGACAATGCGCCTTCACACAAAAGTGTTTTGACGATGGTTAAATTGAATGAATTAAAGTATGAATTGCTTGAACAACCACCGTATTCACCAGATTTGGCTCCGAGTGATTACTACCTCTTCAGAAACTTGAAACAATTCGTTCGTGGAAAGCGTTTTTCATCGAATGAAGAAGCTATTTCAGCCGTGGAACAGTATTTTGCAGAGCTTCCAGAAAATCATTACAGAGATGGTATAAAATTATTTGGAGGATCATTGGAATAAATATATTGAAGTTGAGGGAGATTACATTGAATACAAAAACTAATTTCATTTAAAAATTCACATTGTTTCATTTTTGCTTTCAAAACTTTTCTACCAACCTGTATATGGCTATGGCTAATAAATATGAACCAAACGTAAAATAAACCCCTAACAGAGACTGTAATATACATTATTACTGTCATTTGTGTCATCGCGGTTACTTTTCGTGGACCATATAAAGCAGCAAACATTAAATTAGTCAATTTATCACTACATAAATGTCCTAAAGTAATATTTACTGAATTTTATACTAATTAAATACAATTAATATCGACTTAACAATCAAAATTCAATCAGCTAATGCATGCATATTTTCAAGCAACGATATTGGCTCACATCATCCTGATACGCTCATCCATTAAAAATTCGTTTTAACCTATATAACATTTCGGAACATTTCTTCGCATCCCTATATATATGCGGAATTATCGATTTCACTTTTTTTTTTGGGCAATATGTTCTTCCGTCAAATTGGAACTTCTATTGAACGAGAAAAATATTAGGCCGTTTCGAGCGTCATAACGGCTGAAAAAAATCGAGGATCATTGAATATAACTGGAGTCTGTTCGGGACCGTAGCCGGGGTAAATTCGAAAATGAACGGAAATTAATAGGCGCATTTCGGTGCGGTTGAAGAGCGATTCTTTCGACACCGAGTTTTACAGGTTATAAAAATTCAAGTGATACTTCGCACACAAGAATTCAAATGGGTGAAATTGAACTCGATGAACAGCAACTGGATTTTGCCGACGAACGCTAATGATATTTCCATAAATTTCGGGTGTTTGTTTTTATGCGGACGGACAAGTTTCCATGGTGGAGTGGCAATATTATTAATGATCAGTCCGCTCCAGTCCACTTCAGGAGTAATTAGTAGTTAGACAATGGCCTGGAGACATTCTTGTTATTAATAGTTATATGAATGTTCTAGCTATGATTGTCGATGGCGGTTTAATCGGGCAAGAAGTTCATTTTAATAATAATATTGGAATATTCAATTCCAGAAGGTTCATTTAGCTTTTTATGACTCATTTTAATCATACGTGCTTATTTATTTATGCCATAGGCGATATACCAAATATACCGGAAAGTCATTACTGTTTTTTTTTTCGTAAAAAAATTAATTACAACATAATTTTCATGAAAATGGAATGGATTTATTTATTCAAAGTATAAGCCATTTGATTCTACACATTTTGCCCATCTTTTAGGTAATTTATGGATGCCATCCCAAAAAAACTGTTTGTCCTTTGAGCAAAATCATTCTTCCAGTCATTTTCTAACTTCTTCGCACTCTTTATCAAAGTGTTGCTCTGCAAACGCGTGCCCCATTGATGTGAAAAGGCGATAGTCGGACGGGGAAAGGATTGGAAAGTACAGCGAGTGCGATATTATGTACCATCCAGGTGCTTTCAATGCTTCTTTGACCGGTTTTACTGTATAAGACGGCGTGCTATCGTGCGGTAAAATCACTTTACCGTGTCTTCGGGCCCATTCTGGAAGTTTTCTATAAATGCATGATTCAAATTGACAATTTGCTGTCGGTAGAGATCACTATTAAGCGTTTCACCAGGTTTCAACGGTTCGTAATACACCACGCCAATCTGGTCCAACTAAACACAGAGCATCGTCTTGCAACCAAAACGGTTTGGCATTGGAGCCGATGTGCCGGCTTCGCCAGGTGAAACCATGATTTTTTGCCTTAGTGTCTTCGAAATAAATTCACTTTTCATCACCCGTCAGTATTAGATGCAGAAATGACTTCCGATCATACCTTTGAAGTAGTATTTCACCGACGAATTTTCGATTTTCCATTTGCCTGTCATTCAATTGATGTGGCATCCATTTTCCCATCTTCTGGATTTTTCTCATCGCTCGTAATCGGTCGCTGATCGTTTCTTGGGCCACATTTAACGCTTCTACTAATTGTGTTCGTGTTGGGTCTTCATTCAATAACTCCTGCAGTTTCACATTTTCATACTTTTTCGGTCTACCAGAAGGGTCTTTACCTTGCATATCGAAATCATGACTTTTGAACTGTCGAAACCACGCCTCACATGTGTCTATGGTTGGAGCATGCTCGCCATAAGTTACTACTAGCAAACGATGACTTTCAGCGGCTTTTTTCGTTTGAGTAAATAAGAAAAGTAATGCGTGCCGTAAATACACTTTTTCAGGTACGAAAGTCGACATTTTTAAAAAAGTATAAGCCTATGACAGTGTTACTTTCGCAAAATATAGCATGTATCGCTTTGAAGCCTGATGTCAGTGTAATAAAATGATATATGTCAATTCATGACATTGCATACTTAAGCCTAGCGATATCCGTTAGAAAAACTGGTGATGACTTTCCGTTACATCTGGTATATATTGTATATTTACACGAATAACGTTCCGTTATTTGTAGAATCTGAATTCCTAAAAGACCGCTACGTCATTCCATGAAATAAAAGTGGCGTATATACGTTACTTAAACCTATTGCAAACCACTGTATGCAAGGACTAACTCCAACCTGGTACCATGAAGGCCGCATCATCAAGATGCTCTGCCATACTACGTGACATCGAAAGAGGTTTATTCTAAAAACGTAACGTAGGGATCTTCTAGGAATTCCGGTTTAACAAATATTGTACCGGCTATGCTAGAAAAAAGAAGTAAAGTATTTAATCTTGTACGTATACATTTCGCGGTCGTGGTCCATGCTCTCTGCTTCTGAGCTTTCGGGCTGGAACCGCGTCACTTGTATATCTGCCGACGTTTGTATGGGACATCTTCAGGGCTCAACTACTGCACTGAAACTGGTGTAAGTCGATGGTGGACGGGTTTATATATGTATAACCTTAACCGCGATGATGGCTACCCCCCACACAATGCCTGACAATCCTGCATCTCCAAGCTAACCATCCGCAACCGTAACGCTCCATTGACGCAAGACACCATTACCCATGACCCATTACCCATATATAAACCCGTCCACCATCGACTTACACTAGTTTCAGTGCAGTAGTTGAGCCCTGAAGATGTCCCATACAAATGAGTACGAAACGTCGGCAGATATACAAGTTACGCGGTTCCAGCTCCCAAGCAGAAAGTAAAGTATTTGTTTAATAAAAAACACAATTTTAGTTTTGTAAAGTATAACAGTTCCTGTAAATAATTCAACCAAATTCATTTACCAATTGTGTAAAAAGTGATTTATGGAGAAATAGTTTATGATGCCGGTGTTGTTTTGTGGAATATTTTTAAAAGGTATAGAAGCGAAATATTGTATTAATCGCTATAATAAATGCTGTTGTCTATGAAAGAAACTTTATTTTTAACTTGTCAAACATATTTAAGAACTTCACTGTTGAAGTAAAATTTATAATTGACATTCTTAATGTCCTGGAATTTCGTTAAAATAATATTAAATTCTTGTTCGTTTAAATATTCGCATTTCGAAATACTTTCCGTTGATATTCGCGTAAACATGTTACTAATTCAACAATCAAGATTTCTCGTTCTTTTGTGCAGACACGTTCCGTTGTAAATTCGAGATAAATAACGAGTTTGCGACACATTTGATGACTGCGGGGTGTTTTCCCTTTCACTTGAATAACTTAGCGTTTGCGTTTTTATTAAATTTTGCACGCGAATAACTTCATTAGCGAACAGCGCGCTTCACGATTAGACACTTTTTCTTCGTGTCGCTTCGAATAAAGTGGTAACGGTTGAAGTGAATTTCTTTTGGGGGTGTAAGCGCGCGCGTGCGCACGTCCCAGAATCGTCAAATGAACTGATTCGATTGTGAAATAAAGAGGTGCCCATCAAATCGAAGGTAAAACGAGCCAGAAGTCTCGCTCGCCGAAATTTCTCCAGCAGGCTTTCATGTTGAACAAGAGGCATTCTCGGCTGAATTCATGTCGTTAGACGCTTTCCTTGTGATAATCGAAATAAGGGAAGGAACACAATGGTAATTTAACAAAGAATTCTTTTCATTGTTAAGCGGGCGATTTTAATCCGCGCTAGTTTAGAGCAATTGACAAATAATTACAAGAGCTTTTCTAGCTTTGAAATTTCAGAGGAAACTATTAGTCGATGAATTTCAAAATGAATGCTTCACCAACACGATAAGCTCTTTCCTTTCAATGTTCATAAATTAACTACTCTTAGTATTACTTAAAATAATTACATCAAATACTAATACTGGAGCATGTTCGAATAGATTAGACGAAATTATTATAATAATACTTCTTTTAATAAGCTTCTCCAATACGTGAGCCAGCACTGACTGCAAAATTACCATCTTGGTGGAAACAAACGAAATTATCTCCAATATTCAACGAAGAACATAGAGTTAATATAAATTATAGACCTACACAAGAGAATAGACCTGCATGATAGAATGGACCTATCGTTTGAGCTCCATCTTCAGTTTGCTGCTAGAAAAGAGACGATTTCCATCATGGTGAAAACAAACGAAATTTTTTCCAATATTCAACGAAGAGCATAGAGGTAATATAAATTATAAACCTGCACAAGAGAATGAACCTATCTTCTGAGCATTATCTTCAATTTGCTACAGGAAACGATGTGCTTCCGTTTTTGTAGAAACATACAAAATTATTTTCGATATTCAGCAAAGAGCATAATGTATATTACAGAGCTACACAAGAGAAAAAATTAAGTCAAGAAAAAAGCAAAAGAGGAGATAGAAAGCTATCATTAAGCATCTACTTTCTGAGTGCAGCGTTTTCAATTTGCTACCAGATACGATTGCTTTCTATCTTGATGGAAAGATAAGCAACTTATTGATTTATAGTTGTATGAAGATGGACCTGCTGTTATGTTATAGTCTATTGCTGTATTTTGAAGTATGATACTTTTTTAGCTTCTGGTTCCTCGACGCTTAATTTGCCAAAATTCTATGGATATTAATAATACACCTATTTCTATTTTTCCGGTAATATTCAAGATCTGCTAGCTCTTTGTCTTCTGGAATAACTATGCTGTTTATATTGAAGAATGTTAGAGGTAAAAGTTCACAGACTTCACTTAATACTAAGAAGATTACTTGCGAGTTCAGCGAATGGCATTTTATGGTATTTCTGTGTATTGTGTTTGATATAGCATGAGTTGTATGTTTGATAGAGCATACCTTAATCCAATAATTGTAAAATCTGTATTATTTCTCTTTAAATGAAACTTAGCATTATTTTTCTGTAATAAAATTACTCTGCGAGCTATTGTCCGATGCGTTGGCTTGATGTAATCTGCCATGTACATCTTCATTATAAATAATTACCGTGACTAGTAACGCATTCGTGATCTACTTGGTAATATAAGTAAATTGGTGATGTATTTTCTGATCTGGTCTTAATTGTGTTATTTCTTGGTGTAACAATATAGTTATTATGTAATTTACTACATTTCTTGCATTTGTGTTCTCATTTGTATTGTTTTGCATAATATCCTCTTCTTGGACAATTTGTGTAGAGTTGCAAAGCCCTTGCTGTTCGTGTTCTAACTGATGGCGATAGTTTCAAAAATTTATCACATTTAAAAATTGGATGTCTTTCTTCACACATACTACAAGTATATGAAGTTGCTGCTAAAGATACATTTTTCTTATTCGAATTGTCTTCTCTGATTGTTTTGTAACCTTATTTGTTATTTCCAGTGTTTGACATCTATTTGAGAAAACAGATTTTTCCAAGTTGGGTCTTTTTTGTGTATAGTTTTTACCTCTATCTGTTTACCAAAGGTACTTTGGTACTTTGTGTACAATTTATTTGTTAATAAATAAACTAGTATGGTATACAAAGAACCTATAGGTTCCCCTTATACCTTTAATGCCATTATGCACGATATAACCTTATCAATTGCTTGCCTTAAAATGTCATGTGTTTCTTTGTTTAACATATGCAGTTCAAAAAGCGCCTTTAAATGTATATGAATATTTAATCTTCCGTTTTTGGATCTTTATTTCAACATTGTCCATACTTTAGAATAATGTTGGATGGATTTTAATCCTGCTACCAAACTTCTACTTCTTAGATGCCTAGACTTTTCGGTTTCTTAACTTATCATTATTATGTATTACTGATAAATAGGAGTCCTTAAATGGTAACCAATGTTAATGTTGGTAGCTTAATGTGCATTATTAATGTACCATCGTAAATTGTTTGTCCTATTACTGTAATAATATCGAAAAATTCCCGTGATTTTGCAATGATTGTGTAATAATTTTCTTCGAACGCTTTTCTAGTTTCATCAGAAGCGTCAACTTCTCTTTCATATAGATTATCAATTTCTTCTTGCATCTCTTCGAATTTATTTAATAAATATTCTAAATAAATAAATAAAGAAATAAAAATTATATGTTGTCGTAGAGGAATTCATTTATTCATGTTCACAGGAAATTCCCCATCACATTTTGGTAATATAAAGTAGGTTTGCAAGTTCTTTTAAATTTAAAAAGTTTTATGTGTCAGCTGTTCTATTGATTTAAATAGCAATCCATTCATTCATATAATTATTTAAGGTATTTTTATTGTAAAATTGTAATTCTATTGGTTGCGGCCTTACGCATCTTTTGCGTCGACTCAATTTGATATACGATATTATTGCATTATAAGTCATTAAATTATTTTTGTTATTAAAACTATTTAACAATTTAATATTAAATGTGATAAACAGTGGCAATGAGAAATTATATGAATAAGGTTTACGAAAAAACGTATTTGTCTTGCTTTCGATGCATTGCTTTATCCTAACTCATGGGAATCTTGAACACAATATACTTGCTTTTTCTCTTTCTTCTTTGATGTATTCTTATCAATTCGGCTCGGTATCTACCAAAATTATGTTGTTTTATGAATAACGCACTTTATTTGTTGTTCATGCTACATATCGTTGTAGTTACAGCTTATGACAAACTTCTGTCTTACTCAATGTTAGAACCATAATATGATCGCCTTTCTCGAAAATAAACAATTGCATCCGAGCAGTATGAATTCATAATGCCTGGATATATTACGTAGTAAAATGTCTTCACACAGTGTTCTATTGGATTACTATATGGACAATTGCCTCGTCATCTCATGCACTATATAACATCAATACGGTTGTGCGCGTTTCCTCAAAGGCAGACCAGCATTGCAGTCCCATCAAATAAATTCTTCTCTTATTGCTGCTACCTACGGAAGACTAATATATCACAAATAAGTATCCATAAATTTGAATTCGTCACTGTACAATACTCGCTTCATTTATTATGACTCCACTTGCTCGCATTCTACGGAAATTTTTATGCTCGCAGTAAGAGGAATGCAAATCAATGGCTTTCGGATATATAAACTAGATATATGCAAACGATTTCGCATAATCTGCCTTGATATTAGCTTTCTAGAGGAAAAAGCTCACTCAATAAATGAAACAGGTGTTGATCGCCTCTTGGAGTAATTTATGTTGAGCGATCTAGCCTGTAAAGAGTGCTTCCCAAACTCAAAATTATGTGGTACGTAGACTTCGGCGGTCGTGGTCCATACTATCTCATTCTGGGCTTCCAGACTGGAACCGCGTCACTGGTATAACTGCCGATGTTCCGTACCCACGCGTATGGGACACCTTCAGGGCTAAAACTACTGCTACTGTTCGTTGCACTGAAACTGAAAGTCTAAATTTTGCTTTAGCTAATTTCAAACACTTCAACGAATATTCACTCCTACTTAAATTTATGAGTATTTGAAGCAATTTCCAAAATACTAGTGAGATACGAGGGAACAATAGAAAATATGTCCGTTCGAAGAAGTGAAGTTAGTACCCAAAAATTTGATTATTTTAACCGAAGTCTCTTCCTGGGATTAGATGAAGATTAACTAAGTATTCCAAAATCAACTGTGGATAGCATTTTGAAAATGTGACATTTTGTAAATTAAATTCTAACTCTTTTCCATTTAAGTTGACCGATATTCAAAAAATCAAATTCAGTGCTGCAAGAACTCATTTAGAATCCTTATATCGCGTCAACTTACATGTATTCACTTACTTTAAAACCTAATGACTTTTTTTCCTTTAAACGAAGAAAACTACAAATTGATGTTAAAGAATTATTTAACCAATTAATAAATCTGTCGAATGCTGTGGCAAAGCTAAGAGAGAATATTTCGAACAAAATAAATGATTATATTTGACGTGCATTTCATTTCATACTAAAAGTTCGGTTCCTTTTTGGACAGAACATGTATAAATATAGAATAAACAACTTCCGTTATGAATTCATGCGTAACGTGAATCCTAACATTATATAACTCACAGGAAATATTGAGCATTGCTTATTTCATAGATGGCCTCCGTGGGCAAAATAAACTTGTCACTCAATCTCTACGACAAACAGAGAGGAAAATCTGTTAAGTAAAGACATTTCAGTAATCAAATATAAACATTGACGACGGTTTTCCGTTTTTATGGAGTGCTATTCGGGAAAACAATGTGACTGGCGCGTATGTATTTTATTCGAACGACTTTGGAAAAAAAACCTCCATGAAGATCACTTTCTCTTATATTTATGAGAGCTGTTTCCTACGACTCAAGTAAATTTGCAAATAATTGAATATGGCTTGCTAGTGAATATTTTTACAGGTTTGTTTTAACATATGTGATATGTGTTTCTAAAGAGAACTAAGTTTGTAGTAGTTTCGAAAGGGCTTTCTTCGATAGGAACTGATTATTAATTATTTATTATATAGATTTCGGATTATATAAACAATATATATTTAAATATAATAGTTTTATATTTTCAGTCATTATATTTCAATATTGTTTTTATTTTTGCTTCACCAGCAGAGGTTCAGGATGTTAAAGATATATACCGGCGTACGTTAATACATAAGACTGCAATTCAGATCTACCAAAACTTTTATTATATCGAAACTTTAATTTTTGCGAATCTTCAGAAATACAAACCTTCAAATATGGGTCTCCATTCAGATTCAATTTAATAAATAAATAAAGAAATGGTAATTATCTTTTGTGGATTCAAGAAGAAGAATTTACTTGTTTATCCAACTCGTAGACTTCCTTGCTTTCCTAAATTTCCAACACAATTCCATAAGTTTTAGCTAGGAAGGCTGAATCAGAAGGCTTCTATCCTTTCCTGAACGTCTTGGTGTATCGTTGTATGGATTGTTCACCAGAACATTTAGTTTACCGCAAATCCACATACTAACCAGTATCTCAACATTCTCTCCCATCGTCATCCCGGTAATGTCTGATGCGGACTTGTTTCTGTGCGAATCCATGTGCGACACTGTGATAAATTATCAGCTGATAATGACAACTTAGTTGTCGAAATGCCTATATAGAAAACGATTGTTATTGTGGAAAGGGGTTTTATTTTGCTTTCATTAATTAATTCAATCAATTAACCACAGTCTGCATTCAAATTTATATTAGATTAATACATCAGAGAAGTATAATAAAGGTGTTTCAAATGGCGCGGTTTTTTTAAGAATAAATAAAATATAGATGGCGCAATTAGTCTGGGTATGTGGGTATTTAAAAAGTGTGATGTCATTTATAAAAATGGCTTCCCACACGATACAACAAAGCGTTCAAATTGTGGAATTATTTTATGAAAATCAGTGTTGTGTGAAAAGAGTTTTTAGAAAATTACGTGAATTTTATGGTTTACGTAATCGTCCATCTGAAAGCAATATTGGTCGAATTATTAAAAAATTTCAAGAGACCTGTTCCGTGGAAGCCCAAAAAAGTGAAAAATTCGGTCGTAGTGGTCGTTCACAAGAAAATATTGGTTTGATACATGAAAGTGTTGCTGCAGATCATGAAGTGTCCACTAGATGACATTCACAACAACTTGGACTTAGTGGTTCAACATCATGGCGTAGTTTACACAAGGATTTAGTTCTGAAGGCAACTAAGGTTCAACTGACACAGGAACTGAAGCCAATAGATCATTTAAAACGTCGTTCATTTGTCAATTTCATTAATGAACAACCAACTGATTTTTCTCAAAAAATAATGTTTTCCGATGAGGCACATTTTGAACTTGGTGGCTATGTTAATAAACAAAATTGCTGTATCTGGCGTGAGGAAAATCCATGAATTATTCATGAGAAATCTATGCATCCTAAACGAGTTACCGTTTGGTGTGCATTATAGTCAAGTGGTGTAATTGGACCTTACTTCTTTGAAAATTGTGCTAGTGAAGCTGTAACTGTCAATAGTGATCGATATCGTCTGATGATAACCGAATTTTTGTAGTCTAAATTAATGAATATTGATCTAGAGGATATGTGGTTTCAACAGGATGGCGCTGTCATTGAAAATTTTAACACAAGGGTGGACGTCTGCGGAGCTGCAAGAGGAGACCATTTGGCAGATATTATTTTTCGCATAGAAATGTCATAACTGATACTTCA
Source organism: Dermolepida albohirtum (assembly GCA_031893035.1). NCBI lineage: Eukaryota > Metazoa > Arthropoda > Insecta > Coleoptera > Scarabaeidae > Dermolepida > Dermolepida albohirtum. Next base: position 73,529 of record JAVIWB010001918.1, on the reverse strand, counting down.
ATTACCAATAAAAAGTTTTTGAAAGTGAATGTAAATTATGTGTTTCATTTATTCTTTAAAAAAACGCGAAATTTGAAACGCCTTACCAACCTACATAAGACAAAAACTGTTCTTAACTTAAAATAAGAGAATTGTAAATGCAATTGAGAAACTAATTTAGAAAACGGTTAACGTAATCAAAGACGACATTACTTTCTATGCTAATAAACCTCATAAAAGAAAGATAGCGGCATCTCTGAAGAAAATGCGTAATTTGGCAACTTTACAGACATTAGCTGTGTCCGAAAACTAGTGTAGTAAGATATAAAGAGTCTCTTAAGATTCTGAGTTTTATTTAATATGACCGATTACTATCTAGTGGTTAATGACTTTATCCTTTGTTTTTTATTCATTTTCTTTACAAGTTTGGACGTCAAGAATTCAAAATGATGTTGGAAAACTTAGTTATTGATTAATATTTTAAAGAATGTCATTTATTCATTTATCTTTTGTTAACAACTTCGTGCCATTAAGCGTAATTTATTTTTCACAAAACTCTTAAATACAATAGAAAATTATAGAGCTTTCGACTTAAAGGAAAAGTCACTTTATTAAAACCCATAAATATATAATAATACGTTGTCGTAGCGTGTCACCCCCCCTTTATATAACGACCACCGGTACAATTAATTTCATCTATAAGCAGTTCTGACACATTGTGGGTAAATAAATTGTACTGCAGTTAATTAATTTGTGGAATGCAGTCGGCTATACAGAGGGACTACGGAACAAACTTAACAGCTTGGAAAGCAGTATTGGGAATGGATTTAGCGAGTTGTTTCGAAGTAATCCGGAATTAGGAACTTTCATTGTGTATATGGTACACGTGTGTATGTATGTATATACGTGAGGACCGTTCTCTACCATACATTATTTATTTACCTTCTAGGGTATATGGAACCGATGGAATGTATTCTAACAAATTAATAATTTCCTCTGATAATTACACGTTTTATATCAGCGTCTGCTGTTAATAGGGAAATTTGATTTGTTTAAATAAGTTTTTGTATAAAACTTCTTGATACGAGGTAATTTAACTGAATGAACAGTACTTGAAGACAAGTTATTGTCACATGTGTTACGTCTCACGCTTAATAAATACCTTATTGTCATTCCGTAATCTAAATACACCTGCATATAATGAAAAGTAATTTAGCCAATTTGAATCGTGAATATTTGATCAGGCCTTTGCTTCGTGGCGATATACTCAAGAGGGATATAGCATCTGCAAAGAACCACAATTCCATCTTTTAAACGTGTTCTTTTGCATATAATTACATGAATTTTGATTGATGCTGTGTATCATATTGAGAAAGGCACGTTTATTTTTTGCTGCGATGTTTTAAACGTGTTCGAAGGTTTCTTATTGTATGAATAATTATATTTTTACATTAATAACAAGATTGAATTTTGTGTTACCCGAAAGTGAAGTTTATATTTGTATAGGACTTATCTTTTTTTCTATAAGTTTATAAACAGTTATATCAACAGTTTTAAATATATTTTCTTAGTAATACCTTTTACAACATCTTTGTTTTTGCCACCCTAATTTTACAAACAGCCTGTCGTAGAGAAAACAAACATTTTTAAAATAAATAACTTACTGTTTTAGTAAAATTCATTTATTTTATTCGAAGTAGTCGCCTTCGGCTTTAATACAACGTTTTGTACGGTCAATTAACATGTCGAGTGAATTTTTAAGTTTATCTTTAAAGATGTCCTTCAAAATCACTATTGAGGCTTTTCAATAGTTTCAACGTCGGCATAACGCTGTCCTTTCATCGGCAATTTAGTTTGAAGAATAGACAGAAATCACAGGGGGCGAAATCCGGTGAATTCGGTGAATGGTTGAGGGTTAAAATGCCATTTGTAGTTACAAAATCAGTGATAAGCGTCGAGCGATAAAATGGTGTATTACCGTGTAACAAATGTCAGCTATTATTTTCACGATATTGAGGACGCACAAGATGAATTAGCGCCGAAAGGCGTTTCATAACACCAAGATAATAAACAGCATTGACTGACTAGTTGGTACAAACTCTTCGTGTACTATGCCTTTCAAATTATAAAAACAAATCATCATTGTCTTCACTTTTGACTTCTCCAAATGGCTTTTCCTTCGCTTGGATCCTTCCATTCAGAGCTTTGACGGTTGGTCTCTGGATCATATTCAAAATACTACGTCTCATCGCCAGTTGTAATAGAATACCTGAAGTTTTTGTCCTTTTTTGAGTCTTTAATCAATGTTGAATTCAGTTAGCTTGTTTGGTACAAACCTTTTTCGAATCTTTCTCAGTTCCAAATGCTGTATCAAAATACGATGAATAGAAATGCGAAGAATTCCCACGTATCACAATGAAGATATAGGTCCATTATTGATAAAGTCACTTACACGTTCAATGTTACTTTCCATAACCGAAGATTTTTTTTACACCAGAGTGTTCGTCGTCATTTATGTCCGCATGACCGTCTTTAAATCGTTTATACCGCTCATACACACTCGTACGTGATAAACACGCATCACCATACACTTGTTTTATCAAATTAAATGCTTTAGTAAACGATTTACCGAGTTTAATACATATTTGCTCTATGTTCAAAATTCATTCTTCAACCAATGCCAAGTATATACTGTTACTTTATGCGCAATTTCTCTGCTTCTAATGATGCAAGTGTCATATTTTGATATAACATTAGTGAATGATCTACCTTACCGACATATATTTTTTGAAATAGATGGCGCCACTAAGAATTACTATTTTAAAAAGTTGAGTTTTCTCTGTGACAGACCAGGTAATCTATATGAAGTCAGCTTCAAAAGTAAATTCTATAAAATTTGCCTTCTTTTCCTGTGCGCTCTGGAGCTATACCTTACCGCTGTCTACGTTTTCCTTTACAGACACCACTTGTACGAAGAATTTTATCCTCTGTTATTCTCCGGTTAAAATTTACCTATATCTACATAATTCCCATGTCTGTTCACTGCCAATATAATAATAACTTCAAAGAGCGCACAATTGTTAGTTGCTCTGTATCTAAGATTACATCCACTTTAATTTGTGTTAATCTCAATGATTAAGGACCCTACAATCTTAATCGGAGATTAAGATTGTGGGCCTGCTCTTTGTTCGGTTGATATGTTTGAGACAAATTTAAAATCTATCAGTGCTACTGGTAGATTTTGAATGAGATATTGCGTATAGCAGACTTGGTCTCTGGTACATCTAAGAACCAACCCAAGGAAATTGACATAGAGGATGTTATTAACGAAACTGATTCGAAGACCTTCAGGTTGAGATCATTGAAAACGGCTAGAACTAATAGACCTCTAAATATTGTATTGGGTTTGATTAATGATATGGCATTTGTGTTGCGTAAGAGTAAGCTTTTGGAATACTATCCAGTTAAGGAAAACAATTTTGTATCAAGGGATCTATCAACTAGACAGATCGAAATTAAGAATAAATCTATGGTTGATTTCCGATTGCAGAAATCTTCTGGTAAAAATGTTAAGCTTCGATATACAAATGGTTTTCCTCAAATCGTAAATCAAAAACCATCAAATAAAAATATCTAGAATGAATAAGTCTTTTGGCAAGTACACATTTAAAAAGAAGGAGTTAATTTTTAAATGGTTGTGCGTTTCTAAATTTTACAATATTAAAGAAAGAAATATATCTTTAACACATGTAAGTAATCACAAATATTTATGTGAATATAAAAAAATTATTGCTCACAATTGAAAATATATAATTGTAAAAGGTATTACAGGTTGAGGAAGATAAATAGTTTGAAAAAGGAGGAACTCTTCCTCGAAATTAATGTATATGAGTTGTGTTATTAACTTAACTGTCTAAACTCTCAATAAAAAGGAAGACTAAAGATATTAGAAAAAGAAAGGAATACATAAAATGTATTATAAAATATTAAAAATTATTTAAGTAAAGTTGCTTGTTATACACGTATTAATCCCTCTGTTCCTGGTTGGTACATAGGAAAGGAGTAAATTCGATTTTTTCTATTTCTGCCTATCACAAATTCCTCCATCTCAGCTACAGGTTTATTGGTTTCTTTCAATATATCATACAGCTGCTCCAGGTTTTATTTGAATTTCTGGTCTACATACTTCTTCGCCTTCTCTCTTCCAACTAACTCAATTTCCTTTTTCAAATTTAGTGTTCTGTTTTTGCTTGTCCTGTTTTTTCCACAATTCGTTGGTTACCATTTGGCCACCAAATTCTCAATATATGTAGTACTTAATAAAACATATGTCCCATTAAAAACTTTAAATGTCATTATTAATTCTTCATTTCGATCCAATTTATTCAAGTATTTCCTTTCCTTCCTTATTCAATCACATAAATTAGACGAATCATTGTACTATTTTCGAAAAATATGCTTACGTTTCCAACAGAAGCCAAAGAATTAAATGGGAGAGAAAAACACAGAATCCATCAAATAATATTACAAGCGAGCTGCGACGTTATATGTTGTCATTTTTCTTACGGCCGTAGCTGTAACGCAAACGAAACACAGAATTACCCTGACGTATTTCAGTGATATTTTCCAATTTGAAAATTCATAATTTCCGCTTAGCACTGCTTCTGTATTTGCGTTTTCATAATATCCGTTTTTTTTTCGATGAAGAATATGAATGCGTGAGCGCCCACACTTGGTCGGGGAAACGAATATATAGTTGATCACATACACAGTGGACCACCGAAAATAGTCTACCTAGATGTTTTGATTTTTTAATCCATTTACAAAAAAGTGTTCGAGTACCTCAATTTTTGTTCTAAAGGGGATTTCTAATTTAACTACTTTCACTCGATATGCGGTAGTCCTTAGTAGAGGTAACCTCCACCCCAACAATTAAATAAAAATAGAAATTGAACGGTGCTCTTCTTTGAAGTCTATAATTTTGTTCTAATTCAAATCTGTCGTTTCTGAATAATGAGAAACCAGCTGAGAAAGCCACGGACGCGTTTTCTAAATGATAGTTAATGTTAGATGAGTTAATTTGGCAGATATAACGGAGACTTTATTTACAAAATTTTCAAGAGGATGCTAGAATCAGACAGCTTTATTTTGCAATAACATGGGGCTTAAATCACAAGAGAAAAGTCGTTTATTGGCTACCTAATGAACACCAGACAAAATTAATAATCGATCCTGAATCTGTATAGATAAATACAGAAGATGGGAATATGGGATTGGATGTAGTGGACGTAGAGTCTGTAGTGCTTTGGGAACTGATAAGCTTCAAGAAAAAATGTTAACGTCTTTAGTTTTCTGTTGATTCCTTCATGTTAAATTTAACTTATTTATATTTTATCCATTCATTTTTTTTCGTAAAGACCTTCTTAAACAACTTTCTAGAAAGAATATTGAAGTCTTTATTTTTTTGTTGATTTCTTTATTCTCAAACTTAATAACTTTCTCTTCTCTCCATTTCTATTCCTTGCATTTGTTTTCTTTATGTAATACAAAGGGTACTAGGAAAGTTTTACAATATGACGCAACGATAAATCGTAGGAAGCTGCCTGTTGCTGCATGTTGAGACATGTTCATACGTGCATAGTAACCGCCGCGGCGTGTCGATGGGTTTAGTTATTCATTAGCAGTGAGAGTGTAAAGTACTTGCGATGGTATCGTAGTCACGAATATAATTTCTTGCGTGGTTTAAACATAGACCAGTGCTCCGAAGAATGACTCTTGCACTAGGCGATGTTTGTCCACATCGCACAACGATATTCGGGTGGTATAAAGATATCCAGAGGGGAAATTTAACTGTGAAGGATGCTGAGAAGCTGGCAAGGCCACGAAAGTCAGTTACGCAAGAAAACGTTATTACTGTGAGCAAAATGTTTAGCGAGGGTAGGCGAGTGACCTACCAACAGATAGAGGGTACATCAGGCCTAAATTCGCCAGCAATTCATTCGATTCTGTATGATCATTTGAAGAAAATGATAGCTGTATTTTTCAAATCGGGTGGAATTATGCAACGCGTCGTTTTGAACACAGAGAAGACAGTCACAGCTAAGTGGTATACTGGACAGTGCCTGCCTAAAGTCATTGGATCTATAAAGAACTTGCGGCCAGAACCAAGAATGGACACCTGGTTCCTCCATCTCGATAATGCTCCAGCTCACCGCGCCAAAGCCTGCACCGAATATTTGACCCCGACAGGATTAAAACTTCTCGAGCACCCTCCTTACAGTCCAGATCTTGCTCCCCGCGACTTTGCACTGTTCCCGCATCTGAAAATTAAGCTAAAAGGGAGGCGGTTTTCCAGTGATGAGGACCTTCTGCGGGCTTGGGACAACGAGTGTGCTTTACTCCCTAGTGAAACTTGGCATAACTGGTTTAAAGATTGGTTTCGGAGGATGGAAAGGAAATTACTTTGAAATAATTAAATAAACGAAGCTGTATTGCAAAACTTTCCTAGTACCCTTTGTATCTACAGAAAAAGAGAGAAAGAATAGCATATAGCTTTGTTAAATTTAACTTATTTATATTTTATCTTTTCCTTCATTTTCTTTCGTGAAGTTCTTCTTAAACAACTTTTTTATTGTATAATAATTGACAGTAGACAGATATAAGATTAAAAAAATGTTGTTGTCTTTATTTTTGCGGCATATTCTCCAATTGAGCTTTATCTCAATATAACTGCGGCTGGTTTTTCTTAATAAAAGCGGTTTTCATCTCCCGTCTCCTTTATATCATTTTGATTGGATTTATTTTCTTTTAACATGTGTCTGCCCGGATCCAGATAAACTTAATAAGCCGCAAAAAAACGAGGGTACCGAAATAACCGAGGGGAAAATTTAAATTTAGAAAGAAACCACATTTACTAATTTAAACCGGTAGCACCGCCAAATTAGAGTTGTCATCTCGTCGGTTTATTATTTCTTTTTGTTGTCTCTCCTTTACCTCGTTAATTTTTTTCCGCCTCGACGAGTCGCGAATTGCATCGGCAACTTAAGACTTTTTAATTGTCGTTAATGTTTCCTCCGACGCTAGTGAATTTATAGCGGCAATTACCATTTCCATTAGAGCACATTTAATTGGTTATAATATTAATTATAATTTATCTTTACATTTTGAATGAAGCGTTTTATATCCCCTTGGCCAAATATTTTCAAAAGCTAAATAAGTGCCTCCTTTGGGTGTTCAAAAAAAACCTGTAAAAAAACAAAATGAAAATTGCTTAGGATAATTAAAAGTTACTAAATTGAAATAAAACATGGACAGTCTGTCCATATTTCTCTCTATACGTGACTTAATACTTAAGTACTTTTTTATTATTTATGTTAGGCCTATTATTAACACATGTATATATACTTTCTTATGGTTATTTAACTCATTTAGTGTATTTGCACATATCCAAAATATTAATATAACTGGTGCACTGGAAAATCATTACCGGTTTTTTCGCAAAAAAACTACATCTTCAAGAAAGCGGAAAAATTTATTTGTTCAAAGTATTGGCCATTTGATTGTACACACCTTGCCCATCTCTCAGGCAATTTATGGATGCCATTCCAAAAAACTGTTTGTCCTTTGGGCAAAACCATTCATCGGGCCATTTTCTAACTTTTTCGAAATTGCTCTGCAAGCGCATGTCCTATTGATGCGAGAAGGTGACAGGCGGACGGGCCAAGGTCTGGAGAGTACGAGAGTACGGTGGGTGCGATATTATGTCCCATCCAAGTGCTTTCAACGTTTCCTAGACGAGGTTTGCTGTATGGGACCGCACGTTATCATGCTGTAAAATCACTTTACCGCGTCTTCAAGATCATTCTGGACGTTTCTCTATCAATGCATGGTTCAAATTGATAATTTGTTATCGGCAGCGACTAGTATTAGCTGTTTTACCACGTTGCAATAGCTCGTAATACACCACGCCACTCTGGTCTCACTAAACACAGAGCATTGTCTTGCGACCAAAACGATTTGACCTTGGAATCGATGGGCTAGGTTCGGCAGGCGATAACCATAATTTTTTGCACTTAAGGTTTTCGAAATAAATCCATTTTGCATCACCCGTCACTATTCGATGCAGAAATGACTTCCGATAATACCTTTGAAGCAGCATTTCGCAGACAATTCTTCGATTTTCCATTTGCCCGTCAGTCAATTGACGTGGCGCCCACTTTCCCATCTTTTGGATTTTTCTGTGTACTGTAGGACGGACGGACATATATCACTATATCTTCTCTTTGGTAATTTGACATCAGGTAGTGTGTTGCTCAGTAAGCAATTCCAAACGTTTTTCTATCTGCTTTCTTATCGAAGATTTTCTATCAACAGTTGTATAAATGAGGCTCTATTGAGTCCAGTGCTAATTATTTAACAATGTTGTATCGGGATAGGTGTTCATTATCTTAGAAGCATGGAAATAAAATAAATTTCGTAGTGATTATATTTGCTAACGTATAGAAAGCTGCTAAATTCCAACGTCTTGTTCTTTAACTTGCACTGTACTGGTACACTGAAAATTGTTATATTTGTACATCAATAATTATGATAATTTTACTAACAACAGCGGAAAGTTTAAGAATACTACCTCTATAATACCTCTAATACTACTATATTCAATATTTTTATATAAATGGAAATAACATACGTACAGATACTTTTATTAAGAGCGACTAGTTCACTCTTTTAAATATAACACCCTAATTCAACCACAAGAACTGACACAAATGACCAACCCCTGAGACAAAAATGAAATAAAAAATTAGGTAAAAGAAAATTCTAATTTATTCAACAATTTTATTTATTTATTTGAATATTTTTTTTACATTCAATCATAACAATTTTTGACGCAGTTTAATGCAGTGTTTTCTAACATTTTTTATTATCAACTTAATCACAATAATAACTATATATATATATATATATATATATATATATATATATATATATAAAGAGTACTAGTAAAGTTTTGCAATATGACGCAACAATGAATCGTAGGAAGCTGCTTGTTGCTGCATGTTGAGACATGTTCCTACGTGCATAGTAGCCGTCGCGCCATGTCGATGGACCCAGTTATTCATTAGCAGTGAGAGTGTAAAGGCAGTTTTGCGTTATAATTTCGTGCGTAGTTTAAACATAGACCAGTGCTTCGAAGAAATGACACATCGCACAACGATGTTCAGGTTGTATAGAGAATTCCAAAGGGGAAATTTAAAATCTAGTTATTGGAATTATGAAGAACCTGCGGCCAAAGTCAAGAATGGACACGTGGTTCCTCCATCACGATAATGCTCCACCTCACCGCGCCAAAGCCTGAACCGGATTGAAACTTCTCGAGCACCCTCCCTGCAGTCCAGATCTTGCACCCTGCGACTGTTCCTGCGGGCTTGGGACAACGAGTGCGCTTTACTACCTAGTGAAACTTGGCACAACTGGTTTAAAGATTGGTTTCGGAGGATGGAGAGGTGTATTGAGTGTAGAGGAAATTATTTTGAAAAAATTAAATAAACAAAGCTGTATTGCAAAACTTTTCTAGTGCCCTTTGTATGTATACTTTTAACTGTTTTAATTTAATATGTAATTGTTGTTTGTATTGTATGTTGTGTGTGTGTGTGTATTTTTTATATACAAGACATATTTCATGTTGCTTTGAAATAATGGAATGTATTAAATATCATTATTATGTTTTGCAAAGTTCGAAGCTAAAGTTGCTTTTTCTCGTAAAGCCGTACATTGCAGTTCCAACTGGTCATGTTTTGTTAGGTGGAAACATTGCAGGTATTTCTCTTTAATTTCGTTTCATGTTATCGACGCATGTTTAACATGGGTTTATCAGTGATTACACTAATTCAATGGAAGCGAACCAGTTATTGAACGCTGCATTTCTATTTATTTGAAAATGTGATTGAGTTAGTCGTAATACGGATTGTGTTAGTTTTACGTATTTTCCGTCTTCCGGCAGGAGTCCTTCGTTATCAGAATCTTTACCGTTACAAATATCTCCATTGCAAAAGTATACGTTACGGGCACCTGGTGGGTACATAATTTTTGTCCCCTTATTTTACAGACTGGTTTGGACAAATATATTTCAAATTTAGAGTGGCCTCAAAAGCCATCAAATACTTCATCGATGCAGTTTGATTAACTTCAATTGTATAACTTACCTTACAACATTTAACAAATATTAATTATGACCAAAATTGCTGCCGCAGGTTCACGTAATATCCTTATTTTTCTCTCTTCCGGATTGTCAAACTACAAGCAAAGAAGTAAAAAACGCCAATCCTCCTTCTGTCATTATAAATCTAACTATTTCTTTTACGGTAGCGTTTGTTGCGAAGGTCGTATTTATAATACTATTTCTTAGTTTGAAGACCGCCATGAAAGCAAGCAAACCGAATAACGTTTTAAGTTCCATTTTGTTCACATCTTCACCAACACTAGATTGTTGATTGATTGATTGATTTATTTATTTAGCATTTCTTATTGCTATTACATAAGTATACAATTTCAAATTAAATATTAAAATTTTCCACAAAAAAAAACATACATTAAATTAAAAGTATACATTTAAATTCAGAAATTATTGGTACTTAACATTAAAACATTAAAAATTTCTCTTGACATATTCAATAATCCCACGTTTAAATACATAATAATTCATTTGATTTTTTATTTCTGGAGGCATTTCATTGAAAACTTTCAGACCTTTATAAAATATAACATTTTGACAAAAACTTGTTGTTGCCAAAGGTAATCTATAATCGTTGGCGTTCCTCAAATTGTATGGTTGGACTCCAGCTACATTGACAAGATGTCGCTGCATATAGTTTGGCATATTTCCTGTCTTAATTTTAAATATAAATAATAGAGTGTTCATAACGAGTCGTTGGTTGATGGAGAGCCACTGCAGCCTGTTCAACATATCACTTACATATATGTGTCGTTCTGTTGCATCCCAGAATACAGCGCATGCCTTTATTTTGTAATTTCTGTAGTCTTTCTTTCATTTTCTGATTACCTAAGAATAATAACTTGAAACGGTACTCAAAATGCGGTTTTAAAATTGTGTTCTAGATAATAGTCGAAGTGATAGTTGAAACCCTATAGCGGATTCTTTTCAAAAATGCAATTATGCACGTATAGATGAGTGTATCATCAGCAAACATGCAGACTTTACATTTTTGTAGAACTTTTTCCATGTCGTTAACATAAATTAGAAGTAATAGTGCTCCAAGCACTGCGCCCTGAGGAACACTTATGTATGTCCATTGGTCCTGATGTCGATATATATCTGCTACACCTTGTTCTTTGAGTTCTATTACTCAAATAGGTTCTGAACTATGACAGTTCTGAACCTTCAACTCCATATCCTTCCAATTTCTGTAGTAGGATTTCTCTATTGACAATTTCAAATGCTTTCTTGAAATCTAAAAACACTGCCGCAACACACCTTTTACCCCCCACTTCAATCTTCCATTCAGATGCGACGAGATTCAGTAGCGATTCACAGTTATGTCCTTTTCAAAAGACGGATTGGACTTCATATAACAGACTATGCTTTTCTAAGTATTTACTTAATTGATTATACGCCACCTTTTCCAATATTTTACTTATTGTTAACAACATATTGACTAGCCTAATTTCATTGGGGTTTAATGTATTTTGAACTTTCTTAATTGGAATGATTGATGCTTCTTTGAGGCTATCAGGATAGATTATTGGAGAATTAGAGTCTTTATATTTTGCTTTCTATTCATTTGCTTTATTTACCGATTTTAACAAAGTCCGATTACTACCTTTTTCACATCTAAAAGAAATTCACAAGTCAGACATTTTTAGCAGACAATGATTTTAAAGCTGCTGTAGATTCTCATCTACCCAACTCAAGATTTCTCAATTTTATCAAGACATAGAGACTTTGCATCATTACTGGTTCAAATGTGTCAATTTGGCAAGGCGCTATGTGGAGAAATAAATACAATTTCAAATCACAATGTTTTTTTCATAATTTTCATTCTACTATTATTTTAGTACACCTTCCCAGAATAGATAAAATCAACGCAAAACACTAAGATTATATCTATGCAATTCATTCATTGGATATTTTGTGCGGTAGCATCCCTATAAATTCATATTATTTAAAAAGTACACAATTCAAAAGAAAAAAAAAGTATTTGTGAGCAAACAAGTGATAACAAAGCGAAAACATGCAATGTCGTACATCTTTATATTTCCTCACTTTCAGAAAAATATAAATGTTTATACCAATGTTATCGTTGTGTCTGTGAAAGCAATCTATCAAAAAAGAAGCACAAAAGAAACTTATACTTTATTCTTTAGCGGAACAGCTGAAACTTATCTAATTCCTTCTGTTATTTCGCTTCTAATTTGAACGGAACGTCCGACGTGCTCCGGACACAGCGATAATTAATTGCTACAAGCTGATACTAGACTTGGAAAGAAACCTTTATCATAAATACGTTTACAAAGGCGGAGAAATATTTTTGAAAACGTTTCAATTAAATTTCTTTTGTATGCGAGACCATCACAATAGGATTCAGTCAATACTCAGAGCACTTTTTTTTCGTTTGAGGAGCGATGTTTTTCATTACATTTAACTTTAAAGAAGTAGCAAAAGGGAGCTAGTATTTACTGTTAAAAGTATTATAGAAAATACGATGGATGTTCTTTTATGGTTCGATCTAATAGGTTCTAAATAATATAAAAATGTAAATGAAAGATCATGAGTTCACCCGCCGTCACTTTAATAAAAGAAGCAAACCGACAAGCAAACCTACTTGCCATCATAGTCATTTTAAATTGAATATACTTTTTCAAAAGGTCACATGATATTAATAACGAACACTTAAGCTATACTTTCTATAAACGCCAAACCAAACTAAGTCGGCAGAAATATTTTGATGCCCTGCAAGTGTTTTATCATACCTACAGTTACCATAAAATGTTATGGGATACAGATATTTGGGCGTTAATATGAACCAAGGCAATAAGAGAGCAGAAGCAACAGGAAAATTTCTTAAAGCTATAAAATCAACGTTCGTAGCAAAAAAATAAATACCAGAAATGACTAAAATAGAAATGTACAGAAATGTCGATTATATTGTAAAGATGCTAGAGCTGGATGTTGGCCAATAAAACAAAAAGTAGAATAAAAACTGCAAAAATGAGATTTCTTACGTAAACTTATAACGAGATGGAAAGTGATAAAATAAAGAACTATCGCAGACATGCTTAATATACCACCAATACTGGACAAATTTGAAGACAAACGACTGGGATACTACGAATAATAGATTCGTGTATGAATGACAATAGAATAGCTAAGACAACATATGTAACGAAATACGTAGGTAAAAGAAAACAAGGAAGATCAAGACATTCGTGGTAAGAGAAAATTGAGATTTATCTGCAAAGTAGAAGTATGAGAAGGAAAGATGTTATGAGTTTGGCAATGCGCAGAAAGAAATGGAAAAGTATATCTACAGTAAATACTACAAGAAGTTTATGATGTACACGAAAATATATCTGCGTAATTTATGTACAACGGTCTTTATAATAATACTATGTAAACAATACAAAAACGCGTTTTGTTCCGAATGAAGCTGTTAAGATTTGTATTCAATTAGATGTAGCACTGCGCGTAATACTTCCTCTTCAGGGCTACAATCATATTAACCTATTGACTACTTTTAACATTGAACCATCAAAGCTCGATAGACACCTCAATTACTTATATAAAATACCTTTATCATCTTCTTGTAACATTGCATATGTTATCTAATATTGTATTCTCCTATAATAGTATTTTTATATATGTTGGGCAAATATATGCATATATTATTATAAATATATTTATAATGTATCTATAGAAGCACCGTCACGAATTTGTCTTTATTTGGTAAAATAAAAGCCTTTAAAACACATTTATTTTTTATGTCAATTACGGCATATAGCAGTGAGTGTATAGCAGGTGTACTTCACGCTGTGTATACCAGGTGTACCGAAAAGCCATTATTTGTTTCTTCGTAAAAAAAAACTACATAATTTTCAAGAAAATGGAAAAATTTATTTATTCAAAGTATTGGCCATTTGATTCTATATATCTTGAGCATCTTTCAGGCAATTTATGGATTTCATCTCAAAAGAATTGTTTGTCTTTTGAGCAAAACCATTCTGCAAGCGCATGTCCCATTCATGTAAATAGGTAATAGTCGGATGCAGCAAGGTCTGGAGAGTACGGCGGGCGCGATATTATGTCCGATCCAAGTGGTTTCAACGCTTCCTCTGTATGAGACCGTGCATTATCGTGCTATGTGATAATTTGCTGATAATTTCTTATCGATATCAATCAATAATAACTGCTTCACTAGGTTTCAACAGTTCGTAATATACCACACCACTCTGGTCCCACCAAACACAGAGCATTGTCTTGCGACCAAAATGATTTCGCCTTGGAATTAGTGGACCGGCTTTGCCAGGTGATTGCCATGACTTTTTGCACTTAGGGTTTTCAAAATAAATCAATTTTTCATCACTCGTTAGTATTCCATGTAGAAATGACTTCTGATCATACCTTTGAAGCAGCATTTAACAGGCGATTTTTCGATTTTCCATTTGCCCATCATTCAATTGATCTGGCACCCATTTGATTATCTTTCGGATTTTTCCCATTGCTCGTAATCGGTCTCTAATCATTTTTTTTGGCCGCATTTAACGCTTTTACCAATTGTTTTTGAGTTTGGATTGGGTCTTCATCCAATAACTGTTGCAGTTTTCCAACTTCAAACTTTTTCGGTTTACTAGAACGTTCTTTTGCCTTGCACATCGAAATTACCACTTTTAAATTGTCGAAACCATACCCCACATGATTTTATAGTTAGAACACGTTTACGGTAAGTTTCTACCAGTAGACGATAACTTTCAGTGACTTTTTTCTTTTGAACAAGAAAAATAATGCGTGCCGCAAATGTACTTTTTCAGGCACGTAACTCGACATTTTCAAAGAGGTATAAATCTATCACATTGTTACTTTGGCAAAATATAACATGTATGGCTTTGAAGCTTGATGTCAGTAGAATAAAATGACATATGTGTCGAATCATAACATTTCATACTTAAGCCTAGCGACATTTGTAAGACAAACTGGTAATGACTTTCCACTACACCTGGTACTGTCGTTTTTGGAGTGCATTGTTAATGGCAAACATGCTGATATGAGAGTACTTTCCGGCAATTGAAAACAGTATATGATTATCATGTTCAAAAATACCATTATGAAAGGTCTAGTTGTATC
This sequence comes from Dermolepida albohirtum, assembly GCA_031893035.1. Classification (NCBI taxonomy): domain Eukaryota; kingdom Metazoa; phylum Arthropoda; class Insecta; order Coleoptera; family Scarabaeidae; genus Dermolepida; species Dermolepida albohirtum. The sequence continues at coordinate 58,192 of JAVIWB010001918.1, read as the reverse complement.
TAAATAGTGTCGTAGAAGTAGTAGTATTAGTATGTTTGATATTTTCCATGATTTGTTCGTACGTACCGAGACCTGTACCTTTACTTACAAAATAACCATCGTATTTAGTTATACGATATGCATAGTAAAATATAAAACTTAAAAATCGCATTGAAAATGCTAAAAGGGAGAATATTGTCCTGTATACTTGGACATTAACGTTCAAATTGATCGATGTGATGATTTTGGGCAAGTCGATAGTATCAATTATACTAATATCAAATCTAAAACATTAATATGACTATTAAAAATTGCTGTCATTAATATTAGTGAATACTGCTGCCGTATGTGACGCGTTTCTGAGCTGCTTCTATTACAATTTCCTTTTGAATACTTCAGTAAGTTGTCAGTCTACATAATTGCATTTCCAATTCTTTTGTCCAAGCCCCCGTAGATCTAATACAATATAATGGAAATTTATTAATAATGTTCCTTCTCTATATGAATTAAAACTAATCTCTGTCAACTCGTACGTCAAAAGAAAGAAACTTCAGTAGGTTATTGTAATGATTTATGGGACGGATCGTGATTTATATGCCTCTTTACGTGCACCGCCAAAGCAATGCCGCTTAGATTATTGAGATGTAGATACAATTTGCCCTCATTGTAACTTCAAAAATTTAGATTTTATCTGCGTTAGTAATGGTTTGATGACATCCTAGTCAAAGACATGACACTTACATAAATTTCATTTTGTATTTATACGTTCATGTCATTGTAGTAATGTACGAAGAAATGATTAGCTGCCGATCAGTATGTTAATAGATACATGAATTAATAGGTATCGTTTTTATGAAATTTGTACTTGTTTCTTCAGGAATTATACACCTAGTGTTAGAGTAGCAATTTAAATATTAATTCATTCTGCTTTTAATATAATGATTGTCCTAAAATCTTGATGGAATGACAGATTGATGGCGCAGTTTGTTTTTGCAATACGCTGACAAGTTTTCAGACATCGAAAGTTAAATTTCAGATCGCTACTTTTAATTTAGGCAAAGTGGATAGTGTTGAAGTTCATAATGAAGTTCATACATTAAGTGCTACTTCTCGAACAACTTGTCAGCAACAACTATTCATAATTAAGCGAAGATTGGTCCGTAGAACTCGATTCCTACGATTTCCATTATTAATAAATGGGCTCGTTTGCTGAAGTGTAGTCGTACAACCGTCAAAAGTGCATCACATAGTGCCTCTGTACGGAAATTGTTAAGAACGCGAATGCGACAGTATTGAAAGACCATTGTTTGGACACGTCTGAGACAGCGAAGTTGGCTATGAAGAAGCATACCACGAGGTGTCTGTCAAGATTCCTCAATGTTGCTCAAATGCAAATCTTTTGTAAATGTGGAGTATTTTCGAGAAAAATATATATTTTGTATGCCACTACAGATGCTTATTAGTTCATTATTATACGCTCAAAACAAAACAACAATATAAAGGGTAACGGCACAAACGATTCCCCCACCTCCTCCCTGTAGGAAAAGTAAATATTTTTTTATCACTTTTCAAAAGACCTATCACCGGTATATATTATGCATGTCTTCTACACGAAATAAAACAAAAAATTAATGAAAAGAATCGTCGTTTTGCCAAGAAAATATTATTTTATGTCAAGTCAATGAACAGCTCCAAGTGCTGTTGTTGTGGCAAAAAATAACGAATCGTCGGATTACCGCGTTTTTCCATGATTAAAAAAGACCTTGCGATTCAGAAATTCTGAACGGACGACTTTAAAACTGCTGAATATTTGGGCGAATTTGGGAGTTTTGAATTTTATCCAGGCATTATCACAAACAATATTCAAAAGGCAATTTTATTATTTTGGTGGCGTTTCTTACAACTTTCTAACCATGCTGGAACTCAGTATATGCATTGAAGAAATGGGGAAGCATATGATCCGGAATGCTTCATGCCCACAGTAAAGTATGAACGTGGAAGTATCATGACTTGGGAGTGCATGTCAGCCTCAGGAGTCCGTAAAGTGCTTCTATGCAAGGGACATATGAACAGTCAACGTCGATGGTGCCAGAAGTTCTGTAGCCCTATTGACAATGCTTCTTGCTATCGTGAACGGGCGAAAATGCATTGGTTTGCCAAGAACAAAATACGTCTGCTAAATTCACTACCGTAATCGCCTGATCCATCTCTAATCGTAAATTTGGCACATGCGAAAAAGGAAGGTTGCATACTATCACAGTGCATCAAAAAATCAAATGCAACAAAAAATATAGGACAAATAGAAATTTTCAAACGACAATTTATACTATGAACATTGACATATACCTATGTAGTGACACCACTTTATTATTTTAGATACTTAAGGCGTTCTTCTTGTTTCAGTACAAAAAAGCTGGACAAAAGAATAGCATCGTAAGCAACGGAGAATTTTTGTTTTTTGATTTTTAGTATGCAAACGTTTTACTGTGGACTAGGTTTTTGTCAAGAAAACAATGGAGTATATTTAGAACCTTTAATAATTGTCAAAATATAATTTCAACAATGATTAAATATAATATTACGTACAAAAATATTTCTTACACCACAAACTTAAAGTAGGGATTTCCTAAGCAGTGGTGGTGGTATCGTCCGAAACGCACGTCATCCCTATTAAAAGCGGACCCATTCTCATCTACAAATTATAAATTCTGAAAATATAAAAGACCCGTTTAGAATTTAAATAATACATTAAATTATATCAACAAAATAAACATGGAAAAGATTTAGAGAATTCCCTCAGAGAAGACCCTCGCGAAACCGTTCTGTGTATCAGAAACTCGGAAACGCTAATTTAATTTCGAGTTGGCGCGGCTTCTTTTAAAATTATTCTCCGTCGGTTTCGATATTATGTTACTTTCATAAAGAAATTCGTAAGTACTGCAGTACTCTTAAAATTAAATTAAATTTAATACGCTTTCGTAGATGCTAGAGAAAATATTTCACTTTCAAGTTACGTTGCCTGCATAGTAGAGGTTACTTCTTAAAGTTAATAATCAAAAATACTTTTGTGCGAAGAATGCAAGGATTCCGTATGCAGTCGAGTTCTTTCCAGGGTAATAATTATGAGTAAAAGCGTACTGAGCCGAAGAACGTATTTTTGTAACAAAATTTTGATAGACTTCTTATTCATTCCAATCGTGAAAGCTTTTTCCAGTCCTAATATATGTAAATACGTGTGAAATACCTATGTTAAGGAATACAACGCAATTGTTTTCGATTTACTGAATTTATTTCTCAACATAGTCTCCCTGTAACTCTGAACAATTAGTTCAGCGTTATTCCAAATTTTTAAGCCATCCTGATGATATTATAAGATTTGTCGAACTCTACAAAGTGGGACTCTGTTTTGGTAATGACTTCTTTATTTGACGTGAATTCATTTCCGCCAAGCCATTTTTTCATATTTAGAAAAAAAAGGGAGGTCACAGAGGAGCCAAATTTGTCGAATATTTATTGGGACACTAAATTCCTGCCGTAAATCGACTAGTTTTGCTGATGAGTGGACCGGGGTTTTATCATGATGATAAAGAATTTTTGCTTCGCTACGTGGGCCTTTTTATATCTAGTTGAATTTGATGGAGCCTGTGGTTGATTGACTTGATCAATAAGGTTGATATATAACCCCTTTCCACAATTAACTATTTGTAAATTCTGTATACGCATTTCGACAACCAAGTTGTCATCATCAGCAGATAATTTCAAAGTGTCGCACCTTGTAAAACACGGCGAAGAAATTGTACGAAAAATACACTCCGTACGCGATCCGCACCGTTGCAAACCAAGATGTACATCTTGGTTTGCAACGGTGCGGATCGCGTACGGAGTGTATTTTTCGTACAATTTCTTCGCCGTGTTTTACAAGGTGCGACACTTTGAAATTATCTGCTGATGATGACAACTTGGTTGTCGAAATGCGTATACAGAATTTACAAATAGTTAATTGTGGAAAGGGGTTATATATCAACCTTATTGATCAAAACTTTTTATATCTAGTTCAGCATCGAATCGGTCCAATAAGCATATTGAAAACTTTAAGAAATTGAATAAAAAGTTGGAGTCTCCATCTAAACTCAAGAAATGCGATAGATTCTATGTTATAGGACCATGGAAAATATAGACCTCGTACACGCAAAACAAAGAAATTTAATTGTACGTGTTTGGAATATGAAATTAATTACAATCCGATCCTTATAACTTAGTAATGAAAGAAAACCATTAAAATAATTAACCAGGCCTATCCTATTATGGTATCCGAATAGGTCATTTCTACCAGAAACTCTAGACTCTGGCAACCGTAACAAAAATAAGCGGTTAGTCTTTGTTTTCTTATAAACGCAGGATAATATTTCCAGGATATTTTCTTCCTAATTCAACATCTCACAAATGTTTTTGTGTATTATAGGGGGATTTACTTCACTTCTCATAAGATATAGTTCCACTAATTGGATAGACAGTTGCTGAATGACCTCTAATCTCATTAATTTTGTATTGTCCTTATAGAAACTAGACAGAATTGAAGCGTTTACTGTGCTAATATCGAAGAGTCCATAACATATAGTCATAGGTCTTTTACGTGAGTCGATTGCTTGAAAATGAAAAAGCACAGACTTCTTCTAACTCAACTGCTATTTCTTTGGTGCAGTTGCAATAGTTCTATATAGATTTGCATGAGTCTATATATTTTTGATGATGTATTACTGACAATAATAACACTGTTTTATTATGTTTTGCTACGTTTAATATTATAGTTGCCTTCTTTCTAAAGCCACACGTTGTGGTTCCAACTGCTTGTGTTTCGTTAAATAGAAGCTCTGCAGGTATTTCCCTTTTATTTCGTTTCATCCTTTCGACGCATGTTTTATTTTGGATTATCAATAATTCTACAGTACACATAATAAAATGAGTTGACTTCAATCTGTTAACTTGGAAATTTCAGCTCGAAGTACTGAATTCCTTTTAATTAGTTCCTTGGGAAGTTTGCATGGAAGGAGACAAAAAGTAAACTCTACACAAATTAATTTAATAAATCTAAATAACTGTCAAAATGCTTCTAAAGTCGATAGTTACAACACTAATTCCTTGTATATTGTCGAAACTGAGGTAGGTTAAATTATAATGCGACAATGGTGCTCTAGTCACGTGTAAGTAAAAAAAACTGCTCCTAATCTACCACAACCAGTCGAATAATTTTATTTAATTAGCATCATTAGTTCAACTCTAATATTGAAAAAAGCTATGTCTTTAGAAAATGCTAATTATTAAACACATTAGTGGCTCAATCTTCAACGATGTTAGTATACCTAACGAATCAGTTAAATAATCAAATTCGCTAGCCGAAGGAAAGAACAGAAGGAACAAAGACCATCATAACTAAATTACAGGCTCACGATTATGAGATAAGTAATGATGGAACGACTTAAAATATCCGAAAGCAGCTATATATTAATTAATTATAAATATGTTAAAGAAAACAATACATCCACTTGTTTAACAATTTCCCCAGAGGGCATCAGAACGTCATTTAAGATACTAAATATTTACACGATACAATCAAAATAGAACGGAGGTATAATAGATGACGTAAAATATCCCTGGATGAATAATTAAAATCACTAGATAAAGTACATCGAAATTGGTTAAGAATAATTACAATAAACTTAAGAATAAGACAACTATTGTTAAATAATATTCTCATTTGAAGGAAATAAATTAATAACGCTAAGAGTAACATCATATAAAAAGTTGATATATCTATATAAAAAGAAAATGACGATGAACCTTACTAAATAGGAAAACAGAACGACACAGGGTCGTAATGAAATGAATTCAACGAAATGCAATTTATAATCGAACCATAAAAGTGAAAAATATCTAATTTTGAATATTCATTAAAAACAAAAGCCGGAAATGTACAATGATGTACGAAAAATATGAACGAAATAATTTACAGAAAATCGCAATATTGAATGCTCAAAGTGACCAAAGGATAAAATGAACCCACAACAAAGTCTAAGAGTTTTTGAAAAATAAGTTCGATATACCTAAAATTGCTGCGACAGGTTTACCTACCTCCTCATTTTTCTCTTTTCTTGATTTTCAAAGATCAGACATAAACGGAAAAAAGCAAATCCTTCATTTGTCATTATACATCAAATTATTTTCCTTCTAGTGCCGTTCGTTGGGACGACCGTAATTATATTCTCATTATTTGATTTGAATACGACCATAGAAGTAAGAGAGCCGAAAAATTGTTACTAAAATTCTCATACTTTGCTCTGCACTCATTATAATATTAGCCAGATTTTGCGAGGTCTGACTATTACATTTTTACACATCTAAAAGAATAGTTTACAGACCAGATATTTGCAACAGAAAACGATGTTAAAGCTGCTATCTATGCTTATTTTAGCAAACTTGAGAGTTCTTAATTTTACAATCATCTTCTCAGGTCGAAATTTATTGGGGTTATAAGAGATTACGTCAAGACATAAACACAATTCCAAACAGCAAAGTTTTTTTCTTTATTTTAATTCAATCCATTTTGAAGCCCATTCGTTTCACTAAAGACTTAAGACAAAAACTAAAAAATTATACCAAAAAATATGCTTCGTAACATAGTTAACCAGTGAAGAATACTCACTCATCACTTCTGACCTAATCTCCTTTCTTTATAATTTTAAATTTCAATTGCTCTTTTATAAAACTGATATCGACACATTAGAAGTATTCAAATTAACTGTCTCCGTGGTCTAATGAAGACGGCACATTCCCAGAGGGAGTGAGATTGTGGGTTCGAACTCACGCGAAGAACAGAAGTATTTTTTCTCTCTTCTGGATTTTCAAAAACGCAAATCATTCCTTTGTCATTATACATCAAATTATTTTCCTTCTAGTGCTGTTTGTTGGAAAGACCGTAACTACAATATATTCTCACTATTTGATTTGAATACGACCATAAAAGCAAGTGAGTCGAAAAATTCATTATTGATATTTTGCTATATTTTGTTCATATCTTTTACTGATGGCTTGTTAGGATTCTTATACTTTGCTCTGCACTCATTACCATATTAGCCGGATTTTGGGTGGTCGGATTATTACCTCTCTACACATCTAAAAGAATAGTTTCCGGGCAAGATATTTCCAGCAGAAAACGATGTTAAAGCTGCTGTCTATACTTATTTTAACGAACTTGAAAGTTCTTAATTTTACCAAGTAATCATCTCTGGTCCCAATTTATAGAATTTATAAGAGAATACATCCAGAAATAAATACAATTTCAAACAGCAAAGTTTTTTTCTTTATTTTAATTCAATCCATTGTTGAGCCCATTCTTGTCACTGAAGACTAAAGACAAAAACTAAAAAATTATACCAAAAAATATGGTTCGTAACATAGTTAACCAGTGAAGAATACTCATTCATCACCTCTGACCTAATCTCCTTTCTTTATATTTTTTAAATTTCAATTGCTCCTTTAGAAAACTGATTTTGGCACGTTAGAAGGATTCGAATTAACTGTCTCCGTGGTCTAATGATGACGGCCCATTCCCGGAGAGAATGAGATCGTGAGTTCGAATCCAACCCCGAGAACAGAATTTTTTTAAAAAATGTCTGTATCACATGTACGTTGTATAAAGCGGTTAAAATTAGAATTTTTCAATTTAGCATCGTAAAAACGCATAGTTATATTCAATTAATAACCTACCGTGGGTTTACGTTTGATAACTGTTTGCATAATGCATTTTATGGCACATTAGAAGGACTCGAATTAACTGTCTGCGTGATTTAATGATGATGACACATTCCACAAGAGGCTGAGATCGAGGGGTCGAGGCCCACGCGCAAGACAGAAATATTTTCAACGATTTTTGCACTACATATACGTTGTATAAAGCGGTTAAAATTATAATTTTTCTGTTTGGCATCATAAAAGTCCTTAATGACATGCAACTGATTTTGGCATATTTAAATATTCAATGTATTTATTGCCCCATTATAGAGTAAATAAAATAATTAATTGAAAAGAGGAAATATCGAATGAAGATACAAGGAAAACGATCAAAGTGCCTAGCCTTTAAGGCACGCCAATCAATTTAAATTCGCTTAAAATATGAGGCTTCCTAATATTAATAAGTTAATTCCGGCTTGACAAAGTAAAACCAAGAGAATCCATTTTGAACAATATAATTCATTAAGTTTACTGATACATCACAAATAGATTTTATCAAATAATATGAAATCAATTCATTTTCTTTTGTAATTATTGATAGTGCGGAGTTTCGACGGTGCCATGGTGCGTGCCGGGGAAAATTATGGATTTTCGTTTTGTTTAGGTCTCTTTGTGCCACTTTTCTGAACAGTGAACTCGTAGCGAAAAAAAAAAGGGAAAATTTTTTTTAGCCGCTGCAATAATTAATATGTCGTTCATTACCAACACAAAAGCTTCTGCTGGTTACATTTTTTTCATATGTCACGCACGAACTATTTCGCTTTTGCTGACGGCTACACCTCATTATTAATAGTCCGCGGCGGAAAGGAAATCGTGCGATGCTTTTCCCTGAACGTGAACGTAATATCAAAAATGTGATATGAATTATGTAGGTTCGCCAATATAAGTATCTGCTATATTCAATCTCTTAATAATTATGGATTTTACGTTACCAACGTAATATCTCGGAGATTAAAAGTCCGACAATGTAGTTCCCAGAATGCGTTGTCACAAAATATACATGAAAAATTGAGGGCAAGAGTTACTGTTGTCTTCAAGGTACCTGTTTTGTACATCTATATATTAACTACAATGGTACCTCCAGTCCAGAAAGCAAGTCTGGAATTCCTTTTATGGAATATGAAAATTTCACATTATCTTCGACTTATTAAAAATCCGGAACGTTAGTAATAATAATTGTCCGACAGGTTACTTCATTAAGAAGACGATATAATAATAAAGTTCAATGTTAAATTAAGCTGTATTCCATAAAAAGTAAATATGATTAGCGGAAAATTAGAATTATGAAGAAATAAAGTAGATATATAGTAAATGAAATACTAAAGCCTGCACATAACATAATCGATAAGTGTTTTCAAGTATAATTAGAGTTCTATGGTGGCTAATTGCAGGGGAAGGGTAAAAACGATTTGGATAATTTTTATTGGTATTTTTAATCATGTTACTGTTTCATTGATCACTAAGGTTGATATATAACCCCTTTCCACATTAACTTTCGTAATTCTGTACACGCATTTCGACAACTAAGTTGTCATCATTAGCAGATAATTGCAAAGTGTCGCACCTGGTAAACCACGGCGAAATATACCTGTACGAAAGCAAACTCCGTACGCGATCTGTACCGTTGAGAACCAAAATGTACACTGTAGATTTTGGTTCTCAAAGTTGATGTGGAAAGGGGTTATATATCAACCTTAGTGATTAAGTTAATCAACCACAGGCTCCATCAAATTCAACTGTTTCATTGGATCTTCCTCCATATTTTGGAATCCACTTTTAACCAGTTTAAACATTCTTGTCCAAGTACCTTGAAGATAAGTCAAAATTACACCGATATATGTATATATAAAAAAGGAAGCAAATACAAACCTATTAACATTTTGTCCAGTTGCTCAATGATTTTTGAATACTTTCTTCAGAACAGACTACATAACTCCATTCGGTGTTTTATTCCCGAGCAGGACCATGGGTTTATGCCATGATAATCAACTTCAACTAAATTTGGCTGAAATTACTCAGCATATCAGTTTTAACTTTGATTTAAAAGATCACACCTACGTTCTTTATACTGACTTCACGATAGCCTTTGATATTATCCATCACACCGTATTGTTATCTAAACTGAGCTCATTCAGGTTTACTTCACCAACAACTGATTTGATTGCATTCTATATTTATAATTGTTCTTGCTTTATTAGTTACAGTGGCTTTTATTCCTATGCTTTCATCGCCCCTCGGACGTTCCTCAGGCTTCGAATCTAGGTCATCTACTGTTTAATGTTTACATCAATGATCTTCAGTCATTGCTTGACTGTCGTGTCCTAGTTTATGCTGACGACTTAAAAATGTTCAGGAAAATAACATCAACCTCCAACTGCGAAGCTCAGCAGAAGGGTTTGAATAGTGTCTACCACTGGTAAGAAAATAAAAATCAGTGTTTATAAATATGCTGTTATCTTGTATACAAAAAGGCGAATCCACTGGCATATTTCTATTCACTCGATCTTCTTAATACTCCAAGACAATCACAAATTAAGGACGTGGGTGTTCTGTTTGATCAGCAGTTTACTGACCAGATTCCATCCATTTCTAACTCCGCTCTACCTACTTTGGGTTCCATTATTCCATCCTGCTGAAAATTTGTAACTCCTACATTACCCTGAAACCTTCGAAACTGGAAGATACACCAATTATTTGGTATTTTCGCTATATCTCCCAGTATTTAATGATTATAAAAGTGTAGAGGTGATGTTTGAAACATCTAGCATATAAATCTTCTGATTCTAGGGCTACTGATTTCAGGAATTAGTACAGAAACATAACTTCATCGCGATTTCTGGTCGCAGAAAGATCGTATGCTTTAATTATATGTTTAAGCTCGTTAACAATAGCATCAACATTCTGAACTTACTATCTGCTACTGATATCAAAGTATCAAAATATGGAACAAAATCCAATGAAATATTTGCCGAAGCCAAAGCTAGAACATACGTTTTTGCCACAGCGCTTATCACGTTTATGTTTAAAAATGCTAACGAAATTTATACCGATCCTTTTTGCCCCTAATTTATCTTTGAGAACACTTATTAATTACTTTGGTACGTAGACTTCCGCGGTCGTGATCCATGCTATCTGCTTCTGGGTTTCCAGGCTGGAACCGCGTCACTAGTATATCTGCCGACGTTTCGTACCCATTTGTATGGGACATTTTCAGGGCTGAACTACTGCACTGAAACTAGTGTAAGTCGATGATGGATAGGTAATGGGGTCATGGGTCAATGGAGCGTTACGGTTGCGGTTGGTTAGTTTGGAGATGCAGGATTGCCAGGCGTTGTGTAGGAGGTAGCCATCATCGCGGTTAAGGTTATACATATATAAACCCGTCCACCATCGACTTACACCAGTTTCCAGTTTCAGTGCAGTAGTTCAGCCCTGAAGATGTCCCATACAAATGGGTACGAAACGTCGGCAGATATACTAGTGACGCGGTTCCAGCCCGGAAACCCAGAAGCAGATAACTTATTAATTACGTTCAATTTTTATTAAGCTCCAGTATTTTGTTTATATGTATTTTATTTCTTTTTAATTTTTAATTTTACCCTTTTCTAATTATAGGTAAATTTGATGGAGCCTGTGGTTGATTAACTTGATCACCGAAGGTTGATATATAACCCCTTACCACATTATTAATGTGGCAATGGGTTATATATCAACCTTCAGTGATCAAGTTTTCTAATTCAGATTTTATAAAATATAGTTTAATTTAACAATGTACTGTATTATTATATTGTCGTTTTAATGGTGAATCTTTTGAAAAATAAACACAATTATTATTATTATTACGTCGTTTATTAATTCACATCGTGAAATGCATCTAATTGTATATAAGCGAAATATCATATATATTAAATAATAACACCTACTGCGGGTTTCCAACTAAAGATCCGTTTTCATAATGAAGTCTACGGTGTGACTAAAGAATCGAATTGCATAATCCTTGGTATCTCAATGGTAACGCACGCACTCGCCCGGCAGGCAGACGACTGGGGTTCGATTCATCACCGAATTGCAAAATTATCTCATTAATTTCTACCTTAATTATAACAATGCATTAATCTGCAAATTACGAGCTTTCATTATCTTGTATTTAGTTAAATCAAACATCGCTATATGTGAAAGTTTGTTGGTGTAATGTTACTTAATGCTGGAAATCAATATGTTGGCGTGGATTGCAGAGTGCGTGTAACCAATCGCATGGTATTCATAAATTCTACACCTATTTTGTTGGTGCTAGTATTACTAGTCCGTAGAGGCGCAGTATATCCTGTCGTTGAAAAAATCAATTCGAGTGCAGATATTCGCAAGGTCTCTGCTAAGGAACGCACACTTTAGCGCGTCTTCTAATTTTGGAAACAGTTCTTGTTATGTATTTTTTAAATACTAATGATCTGTCAAATATGCTAATCTAATTTTTAAGGAGTCTTGTTGAGACGACGATTCTTAGCCATAGTAATGAACTACTTATCAGATATTTTGATTAAGTGGAAGTGGTATTGATCCTATTCTGCTGGTAATTAATTTAAGTCTCAATTTTTGGAAATATTTTATAAATCAGCAATTTTATATTTCACGTCTTCAAAATTTTTACCTTGGATTGTTATTATCCAGTCAGCTATATAATTGACACTTTCTGGATACTTTAAGGGGAGTTCTCAAAGTATGCGCCGCGGCGCCCGGAAAGCCTCAAAGATCCTCCAGGGGTCCAAGGGTCTCCAGATTAAAATCCAATTTTATAACAATGAATTTATTAAACAGCTTTTTTTGAATTTGATTGTAAATACAATCAACAATGATTTCCTCAATTTTGTATATCGATTTTTAGATTTAATGTCAGTGTGTGTGTGTGTGTGTGTGTGTACGCGCGCGTCTAGTTCCAAGTCAACTAAAGTCTTACAAAAATCTAAAAGTTAAATTTCTAGATCATACGAGGATAGTTTGACAAGTAGTGAGAATGGCACATGGGTAGCACTCTAATTGGTAGGACAAATGCACTGTAATTTAGGTTGCCTATTTATATGTTTACATTCCGATATTTAGATAAATCGGCTGATTAGTTTATTTTGGACAGATGATTGGAAAAGAAGCAACACGTCGTTTTGTTAAAATGGAAAAAGCAGAGTATCCTGCGATGATTAAATACTTCGTAATTAAGGGTACGAAAGCTACCGAAATAAAAGATGAGTTAATGGAAACATTAGGTGAATCTGCTCATCCGATACAATAAGTAGATGGGTAAATGAGTTTAAACGTAGTAGAACAAGCTGAGTTGATGAAGCGCGCTCTGGAGTACCCAAAATCGTGACATCTAAGGAAATGATTATAAAAATCCATAATATTATTACGCAATGTGAGAGAGATAGCAGACATGGTAAACATTTCAACAGAACGTGTACACCACATTTTAGCGAAAGAATTGGGCCTTTTCAAGCTTTCGGCAAGATGGCTGCCGCGATTGCTTACGACTGATCAAAAGTTCACCCGTTTGCGCATTTCCAATGAGTGTTTGGACCTTTATAAGCGGAATCCGGTTGATTTTTGTAGGCGATTTGTTACTTGCGATGAAACTTGGATACACTACAGTACACCCGAAACTAAACAATAGTCGAAACAATGGCTTGTACGTGGTTCTGCACCTCCAAAGAAAGCGAAAACCACTTTATCGGCAAACAAGGTCATGGCATCAATTTTTTGGGATTTAAATGGCATTTCGCTCATTGATTACACAATAAACGGACGATATTATACAGAACTACAGAGATTCGTGTTAAACGGCCAGGAATGGCAAAGAAGAAGATTCTGTTTCACCAGAACAACGTTCCCTCACATACCAGCACAGTTGCGCTGTCCAAAATCCACGAGTTGCATTTCCAATTAGTACCGCATGCGCCTTATTCGCCGGATCTAGCCCCTTCCAACTTCCACCTTTTTCCAAAATTGAAAACGGCACTAGGTGGAAAGAAATTTTCGTCTAACAACGAGCTTATCATCTTCGTAAATGAATATTTTGCAAGCCTTCCGGAATCGCATTTAAGAGATAGCATAAGGGCATTGGAGCATCGTTGGAATAATTGTATTGCTCTTTTAGGAGAATATATTGAAAAATAAAAATTATTTTGTATTTACAAAATTCGTTTTTCTTTTCCATTATCACTACTTGTCAAACTACCCTCGTAGCATAGAATTTATTTACATTTAAGATTTTAAACTTATTAGGTCTCCAGTTTTACAAAACTTTAAAAAGTTTGGGAACCTATGCTTTAAGCATATCTGCAAAATAAAAATTCAACAATTCTGGCACTCTGAATTAACTTTGGAGGAATCCATTTATTAATTACCATACTATACCCATTTTAGTGAAATTATTATACAATTAACATGTACTAAAGACGCTACTCTGGTACTACCATTACTACGGATACTGGAGATGGTGGTAATATGAATAATGAAGCAAGGGGACTCGAAAAAAGATCATTTTTTTAATAAGGTTACCGTCATATACCCAGAAATTTCTTAACAAACCTTACCATTTATTACAATGATTTAGCAAAAACATTATCTCCACGTTATATACGCCAACGACACTAAAATATTGAGATAGTATAACAAATGTTGATAAATTACAAGTGCGATTGTAAAAGGGGAGCCTTTATAACATCACACACGCGTATACACAGTGTTATATATCACGGCTCTAATTTTAATATAAGCCAGTCGTTCGGCGACGTTATCAAAAGTGTCCGTATGAAACATTCGGTCCTATGAAATACTGCCGTGATACTCTGTTTCGTCGAGGAACAATTTTCCGTTATGCCGAGTTTTCCGTGCTTTCACACGTTGAAATATTAAATACCACAAATGCATACCGTTTCAGACGTCGAGTAAATGCATCGCAGATCGCGCTGCGAACGTATGTTTTGCTGTAACACATTTTCCTTGTCTAATGTGGAATATATCACGATTGTTTGTTATTGTTTTTGTACGTGTTTACGTCGGCGATTTGGAGTGATTTGTGTTCAGTGAATGCAGGAATTCTCTTGGCGCAATACTAAGAAACGCAATCGATGTCGATATACGATAATCAATATGACAACTTTTATTGCTTTTGAAATATTTAGTATCTTGAAATTTGTTCTATGAAAAGAGCTTTGAGAAGTAATGTTCTACTAGCTAAGGAAGACGTAGATTTTGTTCTATTCGTTTATAATGTATACGCGGTGCATGTTATATTAGAGAATTTTCAAGTTTCTTGTAGTATGGAAACAATTTTATTTTAAAAAAGGAATTAAATGCTTCGCGAAAATTTTATTTAAATCTGAACATAACTTTGCAAAGCAAATATAGCAAAACATGAATGTGCAAGTTATCCAAATCAGGATAATGTAAAATTGGTCCTTCGAGCGGGATACTTTTTGGCAAATACGAATATGATGTAAGTATGTGCGCATGCTTCTCTGAAATTGCAATGAAGAAATACAAATTAGCCTCTCCAGATCTTGTAATGAACAGAAATAAATAGTCAGATGTCGCTGCATATACAAAGAAATCCATATAAGGAGGAACCGAAATCGAAAACATGATCAGAGCTGTAGTAAAAGATAAATAGCTGTGGTTATGTGTCGAAGAAACAACAGATAGAAGAGAAAAACAAACGACCTTGAATATTCTAGTGCGTTTTCTAGATCATGTTAAAGAAACATTTCCAGCGACAATGTGGAGTATAAAGCGTTCCCTTAGAGACAAATGTGAGGGGCTTTTATATCTGACGCGTCAAATTCATGCTTTACACCTTCTAGCACAAAGTTTTCATCAATATTATCCAGAGTTGCATTAATACCAAATACCAAAAGACGTTTTGGAAATCTTGAATTCGAAAAGACAATACTCCGGTAGTCCTGAGCCACCAGAGCCAAGTCTCACACATTTGGCAACATGGTAGCAGTCTTTTGTTCTACGATTCAAACCAAAGCTGCAGCAAAGCCAGAAAAGATTTGCAAATACTTCCGCTGAAACCGATTTAAAACAAAGTTACGATAATTACGAAGGTTCATTTGACTCAATAGAAAGATTTTAAAACACTGTCTTGTCGTTAATGAAGATGCAATACAAATTGCGAACGACGTACGCTCACTGCTATGTATTACAAGTGATATAAAAGAAGTATGTTGTGGAAAATTTCGAGAGTGTTCTAAACAAAGACCTCTATTACCAAATTAAGATCAAATTCGTAATCGTGCGAGTATAGATCCGTTATCTGCTTTTAAAGATAATTGTAATTACTCGTGTATTATATTCGCAGATGTCAAGCGGTCATTTTCTAAATATAAAAACGTCTCTGCACGGCGTACGTTGCTCTCCGAGAAAAATAGGGAAATTTACATCATTCTGCAAACATTTCGTCGGTCTTATCCATCATGAGCAATACAACAACAGCTGTGTATAATGTAAGTGTATTATTTATAACACGAAACTGTTTGCTAATGCACTCCCCTGGTTACGATCCTGGCTCGCGGGAAAGATATCCCAACTAATGAAAAGAACAAACAGAGATCCCTGTGGAACCCCAGATGCCGGAGAAAATTCGAATAATTTATAGCCATTGTAATATACATAGTTTGTTCCGTTTGCAAGATATGATATCACAACCTGAAATTAATACTAATCAATTACGGTTAATGTAACCCCTTTCATCACAATCTAGTGAAGCGTTGGAGGTTATGAAATAATATTGGCTACTGCTTTATTACGTTTCTTGATTTTGATTACGTATTTTGGTGGAACCTGTGGATAATTAATTTAATCTCTTAATGTTGATATATAACCCCTTTTCACATTAATTTTCGTATTCGGTATACGCATTTCGACAACTAAGTTGTCATTATCAACAGATAGTTAAAGAGTGCCGTACCTGGAAACGACGGAAAAATCCGCACAAAACAAATTCCGTACACGATTTGTACCGTCTTAAGTACACGAGTGTGCGTTTCGGCTTTCGACGACACAGAGCGTGTTCAATACAATGCATTATTGCTTAACAAATTAAGCTTTAAAGTCATTAACACTTTTCTTTAATTGTAACTACTTACTTATTTAGCAACGACGATGTTCAATATTCAAAACACCTTTATGGATAAGAAAACTGCTTCACGTCTACCGTTTCTTGTGAATAGACACTATTATTGCTAAGTTAATTTACATTAATTGCGTCTCAGAGAGTATAAAATGTAAAAAAAAAACAAATTGGAATGAATATTAGAAAATGTCAACGATTCTAAAGTACATTAAAGTCTGTGATTATAGTCACGGCTTAAGACAATTACTCACAGTCCAAACAACGCTTTTTAATATGCAATAAATTAAGAGAGAAATTCAGAAACAATTTTCATGTTTAATATTGAAACACCTCGCTGCTTTATACCACCGAAAACCAATAAAGTTAAACTAACATTACCACGTTATTACTTTAAGTGGTACCTCATTAAAATAATAACCAG
Source organism: Dermolepida albohirtum (assembly GCA_031893035.1). NCBI lineage: Eukaryota > Metazoa > Arthropoda > Insecta > Coleoptera > Scarabaeidae > Dermolepida > Dermolepida albohirtum. The sequence goes on along the minus strand of JAVIWB010001918.1, from coordinate 40,874 downwards.
TACTAGCTTATAATTTATGTCGGTAATAGAACCTTTCGACGAAATTTATATCTCGGCCTTGCCTCTTTCCAATGTCCGAGAAACGAATGGGTTCACCTCGTCTAAATATCCCTTAACTATTGTATAGGAACGTAATTGCCGCCCATGTTGTTAGAACAGTTTCCCAACATTTCCTCCTGACTCTTTTCACTAAAATTTACAGATGCTTAGCTGTAAGTAGTTCTCGGAATCTTTTTTTTAATGCTGTCGAGCAGAAATTTCTAGTGCTTATTAATGTCGACTGGCTAAAACTGGAACTGCGTACATAATTATGAAAAAGGGTGTTAATTATTTCACAGAATGCCACACATCTTGCACTGTTGAAACTGCGTCTTAAAAACGCAATTGCGTTGATATACAGTACTGTGCATAAGAAAAACGCCCCTTCTTGAATTGAACATACTATTATAAAAGGATAAATAATAATCTTACGCACGTTGAAATTTTTTTTAATGCATAAAAACTAACACATCGATACTTACACATAACCAATCTAAATTTGTAATACTTTGTATGGCCACCTTAATTATTCATTAAGGAATTAATGAAATTTTCAAGAATATTGTACCACTCTTCCTGTAGTATGTTCCATAGTTCGCTTTTGTACTTTGGCCCACTTTCACACTTTTTCTGTCAAGATAATCCCAATCGTGCTCAATAATATTTAAGTCGGGACTTTGAGGTGGCCATATCATAGTTTGCAACACCTCATTTGCTCCCTGCTGTGTTAAATAAGTTTTCACAAGTTTTGAGGTATGCTTGGCATGATTATCTTGCTGTAGAATGAAATTATTACTAATAAGTCGCTGCCCTGATGGTATGTCATGTTCTTCTAATAGTGATCTGTATTTCTCACCAGTTAATTTGTTCTTTACTTTAACAATTTCACCCACACCTGCTGCCGAAATACAACCCTAACTTACTGACCTCTGTTTCTTCCAAATAATTGATATTTAGATTCATCAGCCCATAGTACTTGTCGCCACTCATTATATCCCCAAGTTTCGGAGTCTCTAGAATATTTTAATCGTTTCCCTCTATTACCTCGTCGCAGTAAGGGTTTTCTCACGGCCCCTCAAGTCTGATCTAAGCAAGTATCGCTTTGCTGTTGAAGCCGAAGAACCAGATGTTCGGTCAAGATCTTGAGCTAGTTGTGCGCTAATTTTCTCACGATTTCTTAAGTAACTAACTTCTAAAAACTGTGCATCAACTTTACTGAGTCTTTTTGGACGTCCACTCTTTGGTCTATCACTTAAACTGCCGGTTTCAGTCATTCTCTTTATTGTTTGTTACACGGCATACCGGGAACATTTCACTATCTTTGATATTTTCACTTGACTATAACCCACTTGGTGTAAAACAATAATTTTATTTCTATCTAGTAGTGCTATTCTAGGTATTTTCTATCTGTTATAACCATTTACAGCTCACAATTTTTTCCTAAAATGAAAATTTCACTCGTGGGCGCGTTTTTTAAGATTCTCTCTGTATCGTTAATACCACTGAATTAAAAACAAAATCTTATAGATAAATAACTCTCCTTTGAAAGTTTATTGAAGAGCATTGTGGTGCAATAAAATTTATTACTAATCCTCTTATCAGGCGGTAGATCTCACCTCTACGCGGAAGTATGATGTTATGAACTTGGAAATTTCCAGTGATTATATTTCTACCAGTAAGTGAATCGTTCTTGGAAAGATGTATTAAGTATTATAAATTAAATTAACCCAATAATTATTAGTAAAAACGTTTTAATAAATAAGTTTTGAAAAATCTTGTTAGGTGCTTCTTTCATTTGCATAGTACTGTATATCGTGATGTGTAAATGCAGGAATTACTTCAAAGGATTATAGTCGAAATGTGTGAGCTGTTACCCAGAGTTTTCTATATATGGTTACCTAAAATATAAGAAGAAATTTTGCAAATTAGTTTAAGAAGTTTAGAGTAACCGTATATATAATTCCGACGACATAAATTCAATAGTAATAATGCTTTACCAATTTCATTAAATATAAACTCCTGGATAAAATTAAGGCATCAGAAAAATTTCTCTCCATTCCTTTTATTTTTTCGAAGTTCTAAATCCTATATGTGATATTATAATTACATTATTTCAACTAATGCTTAACAAATTAAAATGGAATTATTTGGAAAAAAAACCTAAATAAATGATCGATAAACATTGTTGGAAAAAAGATAGCGAAATCAAATTATAAGAATTTGAATTCAGTAACGTATAGATCATTCTCTAACTATTCTCACTGCTTCTATTCGGCTGGGCATGCTATTTATCAATTATAAATGGTTTTCTGGAGAATATTCCCCCATTCGAAGAGAACGACCTATTTAAGTTTCCTAAAATTAGTGTGTATGTGGCGATTTAGCGCATCCCATCCCATGGATGCCCTATGGATTTCATATCTGAGCTTCTTGGTGGCCAGATCATAGTTCGAGTATTCATGAATTGCAGGTACTCCAGTGTCTCTCAGAGTTACCCTGCATAAATATGAAATTGTCCCCGATAAATACATGTTCTTCTAAGAAGTTTTCTATGTAGAAATGTATATTCATGGATTTCTTCCATATGTGGACCAAATCTGTGCGACCATCGAAAGAAATTCCTCCTCAAAATATTATAGATCAACAACAAAATGAGATCTTCGTAGAGGACCTTGACCTTCGCTAGATTCATTCACGTTCATTTTTGAGAAAGGCAAATCTACAGAACAAAAAAGAAGGAGTACGGAGAAGAAAATTATGAAACAAAATGCCTACATACGAAGCTCCTTATGAACCGAATCATAAGAAACCAGGAACTCAGATGGTTGCGATACGCGTCAAGGATGAAAGAAACACCGACAAAACGAGTCCTAACAAGAGGAGTGATTGGAAGAAGAGGCAATGGTAGACCTCAAACTACATGGCCTCAAGCAGTAAAACAATATCTCGAGTTGATGGGAATTCCGCACTGGAAAAACTACCAGAAGACAAAAAGAAATAGAGACAAGTATGTAAACAAGGCCTTCGAGGTCCATTTAGAAGACCTCTCGAGCTTTATGTGGTAATAATGATTTAGTAACTGCCAATATATTTACTCAGATAATACTTTGACTATGATAAATTCTGTCAAGTTGAAAGAAGTTGCTTAAAAGTACCAGACAACTATAAAGAGGATCAATGAATAGTTAAAAATAAAAAAATTTAACTGTCAATGTGCTTATTCAAATATCATATCAGAAAAAATAAGTGATGTTACGTTGGAGTATATTACCCAAGAGCACCAGACGACTATCAGCTTTCTCGCTGCCAATGCGCTTACTCAAACAACTCCTCGGTAAAGGCAAGTAGTGTATAGTTGAAGAAAGTTGCCGAAAACCACCAAATAATTGCAAGACGGACGGATCAGTGGTTCAAAGCAAATTGTCTCGTTTTTAATTTGAAATGAAATAGTGGTCTTCCAAACAAACACAAAAGAACGTTAGACTTCTGCAATTTCGAAAGCTCGAAAGTAGAAAATTTGTTGGTTAATCTGTTATTTCCGAACTAGCATGCTTAAATGAGAAAGAACATACGTGTATTTAAGTGATTCACTATATTGAAACAATTGAAATATTGTTACGATATTAGTGTAAGAGAAGAAGGCAGGGTTAAAAGAAAAATAAAGTTAATCTACTATTTCTTTTGACGAAGATGTTCAGCGAATTTCCAACAGCTATGTAGGTGTCAGAAGACGTTGTAGTAGAGAATCTGTATTGTTTCTATTGTAGAATAAGAACTAGATAGCCCCATATAAGAATGTCAGTAAAGTTGTTTTAATACTCATAAATTTGAAACCATTTACTTAGTAGATTCTTGCAATATGTTGTATACAGCATGGAATTATTGCACCCCATTTAAGCCTAAACTGTAAGATACTCGTGCATTTGTAGCTACCTTTTGCTAGCATCTTCCAATTCTCAATTCAATATAGCAATTAGACTTTCTACTGTATTATTCCGTCTTTTCTTCGGTCTTTTAGATCATCTACAGACTGGTTTATTCTTTGGTATTCCTTCTACCTTCCTCTTTTTCTCCATTCTGTGCTCCTTCATGCTTTTCTCTCTCATCTTTGCTATTGAATTGGTGTGCAGGTTTAAAAGTTAAATCGAAGTCTTTAATTATTGAAAATTATTCTTTGATAATGTATGGCACATTATCAAAGAATACTTATTCACAGGTCTAGAGTCTGTCTTTGTAAATTTATCGATAATCATCTATTGTGTTAAGACATCGTATTGGAGCTAATATATTTAACACAGAGAGAAGCTTAAACAAAGGATTGAACGGCACTGCGATGAATAGTCTTTTCAATATTTAATTCAGCAGTTCTGGCAAAAAGTGTCGTTTAAATATTTCCAGGAGATTTGCAACAAGTGCCGTGCGAAGGCCCACATTAATAAATGAAAGGCATATGTCGAGGAAAATATTCAGCGCTGTTTACAAAACAATTAAGCGTGTATTATGCGTACTTCTTTATGGTAATGCCCCGCTTAATATGACGCTAATTCGATTATATGGTGGCAGATGCGTGCGTATAAAGTGAAAGTGGCAACTTGGAAAATTACTCACGCAACTGGAATTCACTACATAGCATTCGCTGAGCCGTAAACGGGAATTAAAGTTTCGCTTTAATTGATAACGTAGACGACATGAAACGAATCAGATAAGTAAATTAATAAACAACTTGCGGGCAAGAATAGGGTTAACTAGAACTATACCTACCGCATCTTTGCCCATAAATTAATGAGGATAAGTTCCTCCTTTATGCGTTGAATTAGGACAAATACAAGGACTGGTAATTGTTAGGTATTTTGGTGTAAGTTGATATTTATATTAAATTAAAATTGCCATTTTCAATATAAATTTTAATAATTTTGTTTCAATTCTGTATTATCTATAAACTAAATTATTGATTAACATTTCGAGACCATTTATTTCGATACGTCATAATCCATTACGAGGTGTGGCAATTAAATAGCGAGAGTGATGTGAAAAATATTATTTATAGCAAATAAACTTATGTTTAGCTTTTACCCTCTTCAACATACTCTCCACCCCATCTATACACCGCTGTATACATGTCTTCTATTGTTCAATACAATGCTATTATTAATCAGTTGGCAGCCTCTTCAACAACTCTGCCGTTTTTGCTTTTACATGTTGAGCAGACTGAAAATGTGTTCCCTTTAATGCACCTTTCACTTTTGGGAATAGGTAGAAGTTCTATGGTACGAGATTTGGCGAATACAGAGGATTTCACAAATCCGATCTTTTCTTCTTTACTCTTTCCCACAGCTTGACACTCAGGTAACCAGTCAGCCATGATAACACCCTTCATATGGAAAAAGGAAACGATCAGCATCGTCTTCAATTTCGAATTGTTCATTTGTGCTCTTTTCTGTCTTGTAAATCAGGCGGCCTTCTAGTGCATCGATGGATGCTTTGTTTCCGGATCATTTTTCATTTCCCGCCTTTGGGAACAGATAAAAATCGCATGGTGCGAGATCTATCCTCTAAAAACTTCACAGATAGGGTATCGTGAGCTGGGGTGTTGTACAAACTTTTGTCATGTTTAATTCATCGTGCAAAAGTGTCTTATTGTCTCTTTGTTAATATTTACCGTATCGGCAATCATCCGAATGCTCAGAAGTCAGTCTTTCCGCACAATTTCATTAATTTTCTGAATGTTTCTTCCAGTTCTTGCAATCACAGGTCGACCACGACGTTCATCATTTTCGACCTCTTCCAAACCTTCAGAAAACCGTTTATGCTATTCAATATCTCGCGCGTGGATCATAACATTATCATCAAACACCTCCTCTATTCGTAAACATTCCCTTGGCGATCTATTTAATTTTATAAGAAATTTCAGGTTAATTCGCTGTTTAATTTTTATGTCAACCATTATCATGTCACTATTAAGGAGTCGTCTATAATTAAAGCTCGAAAGTAAACTATAGCAGATAGAGAGATTTTGCGTTGCTGTTTGGGAAGTATCAAAGTCAATGACATTCCATTTATAGGCTCACCCGATGCGGCTGCTCGACGAAAGCCTCATATGTTATTATATTATAATCATTGTGTATTCATAACTTAATTTTTTTCGCACTCTCTTGTATATTATATAGATTTAATACTATAATAATTATGGTACCGAATGTATTATATACAATATTACGTAATGTAATAGAAGAATTAATTTATTATACATTAGTCGACATTAGTATTCACTTCAGCCACATCTACCTGTTGAGGAAAGTCAACAATTTTTTTTTATCTATTGTACAAAGATTATAGAATAAGGTCATTATACTCATGAATAAATAAAAAGGTTCGTCATAATCACTACTGTTCAATCCTAGTTCTAATATTTAATGTTACAGATATGTACATATGTAATTAAAACAATTGATGAGGTGGATTACTCCTCCCTTTACTTGGTCATTATAATTTTTTGTGCATACTGCCAGTGACATTTCTTCGTACATTTCAACCTCTGAGCTTTTCAAACAAATTGGTCTCCATTCTTCCCATTGGTTTTAATAAGGTCCAGTGCGTCATTCTTTTCATTTTCGTTGGTGGCCTAGTCGTTATACATTCCACTACTTGAAACGCTGTACTTTTATATAGCTACAGTACCTGGTAATTAAACTAGTCCAGCCTACAATTTTAAAATATTAATAAAATGAAATCCAAACACATGTAATTTAAAACGTATAATTCTATACTACACATGTTAGTGTAGGTTTGTAACTGCGAGTGACGCTCGTTGTCGCGCCATGAGAACAGACTCATTGCTGCCTGACGTTGAAACCCGTGATGTCGACGACATTTGGCTTCAACAAGACGGCGTTACTTGCCACACAGCCCGTGAAAACATGGCTTTATTGCGAGAAAAATTTGGTGAATTTTAATTTCACGTAATGGACCTGTGCAATGCCACCTGTATCGCGTGATATCACAATTTTAGAGTTTTCTTTTGGAGCTACGTAAAGTCTAAAGTCTACATGGATAAACCAGCTACGATTGAGCAATTGGTAGCCAACACTACACGGGTTATTCCCCAAATACCACTTGAAATGCTCGAAAATTCATCGAAAGTCATCGAAAATTGGAAGTTCAGAATGGACCATGTTAGGCGCAGTTACCGCCAATATTTGAAGGAACTAACTTTTAAAAAATGAATGTCAAGAGTAGTTCTTTTCTATGATAATAAAGAATACTCGATAAAATTGAAGTTTTTATATTTTATTATTTTTGTAAGAAGTACTTTCAGAGCCGTTACATGGGTTCCAATTTTTTCTGCTACTTACCAGAATCTACTCTACTTAGCAGAATCGACACATTATTTCTTCTGTCATACTCATATACTATGTAAGAAAATGAACAATAAACCTTCAGGTCTATTGTTTTCTTGCTACTTTCTTTATCATTTATGTGTCTCAATACAGTAAATATGTATACGAAATGTGGTTTAAAAATATATACTTTCGCTGATTGATTAATTTTTTTGACATAGTATATGAGTATGTCTCCTTCTGAACTCTAAGAAGAAAGAAAATTCGTTTTCCTTTTCTCTATTTTGGAGAAGGCTAGATTGTTACAATTGAACAGTAATAGTTTTTGTTTGCGAACTATACAGTTTGTTAAAACTTCAACAGCTCAAAGATATCGAAATTATTTCCAACTAAGCGATTTTGAAATGGATTCGTTTCGTAGGCATACATGAAGTAGGTTTGCATTTCGTAAAATCAGGTGTATGCAAAAAATATTACCACAGTTACTCTTTGTTAGATTAATTGGCGTCCAACAGGTAGACAACATTATAGAGGAGGTTCTGGATTACTTAAAGAATCGTCGACCGGGAAGATACAAAACTAATCTTATTATTGCTGCTAGATAATAGCAAAATATACTTAATGAATTTTTCATAGCAGAAATTGAATTCCCTCCGTAAAATAGACTAAATAGTAACCTGCTAGCCCAAAGCTAATACGAGGGCAGCCGTTTATATTTCGGGAACAGCAAACAAAAAAAAATTTTTATTATCGAAAATAGCTTTATTGCTTTTCAAAATACTCTCCTTCAAAATCAATGCCGTTTTGCATTCGTTTAAACCAATTCGAAAAGCATTGCTGCCACTATGAAAGCGTTATCTCCTAAATATGAATTTTTAATGCCTCAACTGCCCCTTCTGGAGTAGAAAACCGTTGACTACGAAGTTTATTCTTCACGTGTGGGACCAAAAGAAAATCACTGGGTGCTAGATCAGGGCTATACGGCGGATGGATTCAATGTTTAGCCCGGTCAAACATTCAATTGTTTGAACCGACCTGTGAAAGCTCGCATTGTCATGATGGAGAATGATCTGTCGTTTTCGGTTTGTTTCCCTTATTACTTCAAAAACTTTTGGCAAACAAATAGTTGTATACCATTCGGAATTGACCATTCTACAACTCTCTAAAGGCACGGTTGCAATGTGGCCGGTTTTTCCGAAAAAACAGGCGACTATTTGTTCTGATGTGCTTCGAGCGCGAACAGCTTTTGTTGGTTTTAGCTCACCTTGGAATACTCACACAGTCGACTGCTGTTTACTATCGGGCTCATACGTATAGATCCAAGATTCATCACCTGTGATGACTTTATAAATATTCTTTGAAGCACCACCATTGTATTTTAATGCATTTCTTGGCACCAATCGATGTCAAATTATGTGGTACCCAACGTGAACATAGCTTCTTAACGGCTAAATATTCATGCAGGATCTTATTCACGCTAGTATTACTAATACCTAGAGATGCTTCGATCTCACGATATGTCACATGATGGTCTTGCATTATCAATTCAAACACTGAATTAATGTTTTCCGACCCAACAGCATTTGTGGGACGACTTTCACGAAATTCATCGTCCAAAGAATGCCGTCGAAGTTTGAATTCACTATACCAACGATATTCTGTAGTTTTCGATGGGACTTCATCACCATATAAAGAATTCAGCTCGTCAATGCATTTTCAACTAACTGTCAACAATACAAATAGCGACCGGATAATAAAACTGTGAAGGTAAATATATTGTTAAAAATGACAAACTTCACGATGCAATCATCATATCGGAGGCAACACTAACAATGTTGCCAGTTCTCGAAATATAAACGGCTACCCTCGTATTTGTACGTATTCTTTGCTCATGTTTTAGTCGTAGTGATATTTTTTGTAATTATTATATTAAAAAACTTCTTTTTAATAAATCTGTTAAAGTTCTAATTGTAAATCGTACTTACCACAACAAATATGCTTATTATATGCGGCAAGTGGAAATCTTACATTTTACATCACTCATAATTAATGATACTTTCAACTATACAAAACTTATCTGATAATAATTAATGTTTATGTTTGAAGCGAGTTAGAATTTTACGGTGAAAAAACGACGTTCGCCATTAATGCGACATCTAGCGGGGTGTTGATTAATGAACCACAAGGTATGGGAATTTATCATTTCAAATATTCATCTCACGATTATTATTTATTCCCCTATCTCACGTTTACAATTAGATGATATTATTGAAGGAACGCTTGGCGCTGAGACCTCTCTACAGTAACGATAACCAATAACCAATCCTTATCTCCGGTTGTAATTTGTCATTAAATTTCTTAAGTAACGTGAAACTGAACATTATTAATCACGAACGAAGGACGTGCATAACGAGAAAGGAACTTAGTGGAAATACGATAGGGAATGCTTACGGATTGTTCTTATACTCTAAGAAAAATAAGAAATGTTATCTCGTGGATGTACACTTAATACCAACGTCTTCAGGTGTAATTCGATATTGTGATGGGGATTTGATGTTCAGACATATTATTCGTCTTCCTAGATTTCTCGCAAGTTACTGATAAAATGTTTAACTAGATATGCTATAACCAAAAATAAGTAGGAATTATTAAATACATATACAATTACATAAATACACACGTGAATGTACGCAATTACACGCATTTCAGGATGTATGTTGATTGAACTAAACTTCTGATTATCACATCATTGTAATTATGGTAAAAATGAAAGGAAAAATTATGTCCTTTAGCGAGGAATGGAACCTAGAGCGGATGCTGTACCATCGAGCATGAAAACTGTAGAATTCGGTTCTTTAATAACGCCATAATCGACAGGGGTTCGATTTTTCACCGAAGGGCATGATTTTTTCACTATATTTTTGCTAACTTATAACGATGTAGTAAACAGAAAATTATAAATTTTCATAACTAGGAATTATATATTAAATTGCCATCGATGGTGGAGTTACAGTGCTTTAATGTTGGTACAGGCTTTTTAATATTTTCCCCAAATATCAGCTTACCAGGTGAACCGGAAAATCATTACCGGTTTTTCTAATAAATGTCGCAAGGTTTAAGTATGCAATGTTATGACTTGACACATGTCATTTTATTTTACTGGTATCAAACTTCAAATCTATACATATTATATTTTGCGAAAGTAGCACTGACATAGACATATACCTTTTTGAAAATGTCGAGTTTCGTGCCTTAAAGAGTGCATTTGTGGCACGCATTACTTTTCTTTTTTAAAACTGAAAAAAAGAATTATATTATATATATATATATATTATATTGGATGAAGACCCAATCTAAACTCAAAAACAATTGGTAGAAGCGTTAAATGCGGCCCAGGAAATGACTAGCGACAGATTACGAGCAATGGGAAAAATCTAAAATATGGGAAAATGGGTTCCACATCAAATGAATGACGGTCAAATGGAAAATCGAAAAATCGTCTGAAATGCTGCTTCGAAGGTATGATCGGAAGTCATTTCTGCATCGAATAATGGCGGATGATGAAAATGGATTTATTTCGATAATCCTACTCGCAAAAATCATGGTTATCACCTGGCGAAGCTGGCCCATTGACTGCAAGGCCAAATCGTTTTATTCGCAAAACAATGCTTTGTGTTTCGTGGGACCTGAATGGTTGGTGTATCACGAACTTTTAAAACAAGGCGAAGCAGTTATTACTGATCGCCACCGAAAACAAATTATGAATTTGAGTCATGTCAGAATAGACCCGAAGAGACGCTAAAGTGATTTTGCAGCACGATAACGCCCTGCCTCATACAAAACAACCGATCAAGGAAGCGTTGAAAGCACTTGGATGGGAAATAATATCTCACCTGGCGTACTCTCCGGATCTTCTCCCTCTGATTTTTACGAGATCGCCTACATTTGATCCAGAAAAGTAACCCCATATCATGATTAAACCTCCACCGTGCTTAACAGTAGGGGCTATGCTTCTTCCCGGGCATGCTCACCCACAGACCTCCTCACGAAAACATCTGCGTGAACCGAAAATCTCGAATTTGAATTCATCGGTCCAGAATACTTTATTCTTTTATTGTCCAATTTTGGTGGTCGCGTGCCCACTTTAAACGTTTTTGCTTTTCATGCTTGCGTAGAAGCGGCTTCCGCATTGCAATTCATGCATGAAGACCGGCTTCTTTTAATCGCCGTGTAACTGTGGAAACACTAACGAGTTTTCGACGAACAGCATTCATTTCTGCTGTGATTTCTGGGGCTGTTTTTCGTTTATTTCTCTTACTTGTTACCACCATTGCAAGACCTTGTGCTGAGGTTGTTGCCCTTGGTCTGTCTTTTCGAGTTCTGCTCAACACACTTCCACATTTGCGGTGTTTTTTGATGATATAATCCACGGTGTACTGATTTAATTTAAGTTCTGTGACAATTTCGCAGTTACTTTTGCCAGTTTTATGGTATGCGATTATAAACGATCGTGTTTCTACACTCAATTCTTTCCGTTTAGGCATTTCTAACCGATTGAACTTCTTCGAAACACACAATGTTATCACTGTGAGCACCTCATAAAAACTAACTGCAATTTTGCCAAAATACCCGAGTATAAATACTTAATAGTTTACAATAACACACTACCTTGAAATAAAATCATAACAATCGAATTTTTCCATTTAGGCATTCCTAACCGATTGAACTTCTTCGAAACACATGATGTTACCACTATGAGCACCTCACAAACACTAACAGCAATTTTGCCAAAAATACCCAAGTATAAATACTTAATAGTTCACAATAATACCCTACCTTAAAATACATTCATAACAATCGAAAATTTCCAAGAATTGAGAGATCTAATCCCTTAAGTGCAATTATTCAACCTGGAGTTTTATTTGGGTATTATCATTCATTGTGAATAATAGGATAAGCGCATAATTATTTTTGAATAACCTTTTATAGGTTTTAATGTTTACTATGAAACTATATCTTGCTACAGAAATAAATTTTATAATTACAACTTTTCCATGGAAACTGTAATGAAACGAGGGTGACCGAATACTTATGAGCGATAATGTATGTATATATATATATATATATATATATATATATATATATATATATATTGCACAATCTGTGTTAGTAATTATTTCGAGTAATAAATTATACCTATTTTACTCAACGATTTCGCCGAAAAGAAACTCTACTTCTTCACATACGTAGGTCAAAGCTCGTTATGTTATTATTAATAACGGGTGAGGCAGAATAACGAGCGATTTTAAAAAGGCTGTAAAAAACAAGAAAAACAATATTTTGGAATAAATTTATTATTTTCACAAAGAACATAAAAAAGCATTAATTATTTTATTTTTTAAAAATAACTCCGGAAAGATGACATCTGTTCAGGCGTACACATTCTTCCAATCGTGTTTTGAAACTATTCATTACATTTTGCAGCATTGCTAGGGGAATGTTTTCCACTTCCTGTCGGATCCGTTCTTTCAGGGCTTGTTTGTGGTGGGTTACCTTGAAACACTACTTTTTAAGTACCTCCACAAGAAAAAGTCATACGGTGTGAGGTCCGGTGAACGGGAAGGCCAGGTGATGTCCCCATTTCGAGAAATCACATGATTTGGAAATAATCTGTTAACAATATTCATGCATACTCTGGCTGTATGAGTCTTGTAGAAAAATGTTTCCTCGTTAACTTCGTAGCGTGCAAGCTGTGGTTCAAAAAAGTTTTCCAACATGTCGGCGTATCTTTGTGAGGTTACTGTCACAGCATTGCCACGAGCATTTTCAAAAAAGTAAGGCCCTATGATACCCGATGAAGACATAGCGCACCACACAGTAACTTTTGTGGAGTGAAGGGGTTCTTGATGCATTTGTCTAGGATTTACGTCACTCCAGTATCTAAAGTTCTGCTTATTGACGTAACCGGACAAATGGAAATGGGCTTCGTCACTCATCCATAAGTTGTTTACAATATCCTCATGTTGATTAATTAAATATGAAAATTCTTCACAGAATCGTTGTCGACTCACATAATCCGTGCCTTTAAGAGCCTGTACGATTTGGATTTTGTATGGATGAAGGTGGAGATCCTTGCGTAATATTCGTCTGACAGTTCGGCTTGAAATCCCAAGTGTAGTGCTATGCCGGCGATCTGAACGACGCGGGCTTCGCTCAATAGCAGTTCTTACACGGTCGATATTCTCGGGCGTACGCAGCGATTTTGGCCGACCAGGTTCCTTTTTTGTCGTTGACGAAGTTTCCTCTAAGTTCCTAACCCATTTTTTAATGGCACAGGCAGACGGCACTGGTTGATTGCGATTAATGTTAAAATGATTTCGAAAGGCACGACCCGCACGTATGTAAGAATTATCATTTTCATAAAACGCCTTAACAGCGTACGCACGCTGTTGAGGGGTCCAACGCTCTATTGTTACTAAATGCTAATATCAAGGAAACATGGCCGATAGCGTCCCTACCACCTCCGAATGACACGACGCGAATCGCGGGCTTTTTGAAATTGCTCGTTATTCTGCCCCACCCTGTATATATATTTAAATATTTATAAATATAGTTCTTATTATCATGAATTATGCCAGTTTATTCTCTATAAATTCATATGATTTTTTTACATTCACTTTTTTAATAGTTTACTATTTATTATAGACTTTAAAACTTCGTAGTTTAATTTGTTTTTAATTATTTAATTAAGCAAAAACATTATTCAAATTTTTTTCTTTTCTATTAATACATCAATTTGTTAATCCAAATTGAATCTCTCAATTGTACACTACGTTAATTACATTTATTAGACTAGTATTGAGATCACAATTAAAAGTACATTAATTAAAAAGTTTTAATTACTACGGTTGTTTTTTATCGAAGAAAAAATCCTCAATCACGCTAACTAAAGCCATCCGGTTAGCTATGTTGGTCACATTAAAAGCTCTAGGATAATATTCCAACCAAATTCGACAATAAAAACTTTTCCTGAGATTAAGTGTAATCGGTGTTTTTAATCGTTTGAATTACACTTTCATAAAATATTTACTCTGTTAACAACGCTATACTATGGACTATACTTTGTATCTATTTCACGCGGGATGTGCATTTACAATTTTGAACTAAAATAAATCAAATTACTTGTCAAAATGTTACACGATGTAAGAGAATTACATTTTAATTACGCAACTCGGATTGCAGTTCCACATATCTTGTAATTGAAATAATACACTACAGGTATTTAGAGATAGATTGAATATTAAATGAAAACAAGCTTTTAGATTTGTTTTGAAATGCAAATTACGAAGGAATTTATAGCTCGAATTTCCACATTAAAAAGCAACTAAATGATTAAAAACAATGAAATAATAAACCTAGAACTTCTTTCTGCCGAGTAAACCACGATAAAAAGCACATACACTACCGGTCATATTTATTTGCCCACCCCAATTTTATGTGTTTCCTGAAATACGGATTATCTTTCGAAAAATCTGTATTATAATTATTCAATAATATTATTAGTGGAACTAATTCCATATGAATTTCTACGAAAATCTTAAATTATTTATGATATATCGTAAAGGTGTCATAAATTGGAAAAAATACCATAAATATTATATAGGCTAATCCCTACAGTATTAACAGTTTTACCTGCATTTCCGAAAGGTATTACCAATATTGTGTTATTGTACTAACTAATTACAATATTAGGATGTGTTATTCAAAAATGAAAATAAATTTTATGTCAATCATCGTTCATCTTTTGTTGCGAAAACAGTGAAATAGAGAGTTATTGTGAATATTTTAATGCAATGCCGAAGACGAAGGAAATCTGTTGAAGTGCTTGCTTTGATAATTGCTTATCATCGTGCGGGTAAAAGTAATCGCGAAATTGCAAAAAAATTACGATTAAATCGCAGAACCGTTGATTATAACGTTAAAAAATTTGAAGAAAGTGGTACATTTTCCAATAAAAGAAGATCTGGACGACGCAAAGCGATGACATCTGCAGATAACCGGCATCTAATACGAATAAGTATACGCGATAGACGAAAAACAGCACCAGAAATTGCTGCTGAAATGAATAGAGCGCGTGCTAAACCAATTAGTGTGTCCACGGTACAGAGAAGGTTAAGGCAAGCGGGTTTATACGGAAGAATTGCTCTTCGAAAACCACTACTACGAAAGCCAAACAAGATAAAACGACTAAATTTGGCTAAAGAACAGCAGAATAGGACGATTGATCAGTGGAATAATGTGTTGTGGACAGACGAATCGAAATTTGAACTTTGGCGAATATTCATAAGAAGATCCGTCGGAGAAAGAGTACTGCCAGAATGTATTGCGCCTACCGTAAAACATGGAGGAGGTTCAGTAATGATTTGGGGGTGTTTTGGTGGAAGATCTGTAGGCGATCTCGTCAAAATTGAGGGAATCCTAAGAAAAGAAGGCTACAAGGAAATTTTAGAAAATAACGCTGTTCCTTCAGGACTAAGGATTCTTGGCGAAAACTTTGTATTTCAACAGGACAACGATCCGAAACACACTTCTAGATTGTGAGGCGATTACTTGCGTCAACTAGAAGAGCAAAGGCAAATCTCTATAATGGTATGGCCAGCTCGAAGTCCTGATCTGAACCCAATAGAGCTTCTTTGGGAAGAATTGACCCGGAATGTTCGAGAACGTGCTCCATCCACCACTGTACTGTGGGAACAACTTCAAGAAGCCTGGGCACAAACTACAGAAGATACACTGCAAAAATTAATTGAAAGGATGCCGCGGTTATGTGCCGCAATTATCAAAAATAAAGGTCATTGATGAGAGCAAAATTTAATAATAATTATTGATAAAGTTTTAATATAAGAAAAATGTAACTATTTTATGTTTATTTTACACTATTGTATTGGTACAATAAATAAATTTTCAGTACACATTTGATAGTTTAATAATTTTGGCTAAAACTAAGGGTGGGCAAATAAATATGACCAGTAATGTACGTGTACAAAATACACCACTATTGTTATTTTTAATGCCTGTGAGTTATGGTTAACTTCTTTTTCTATTTGCGTCTCTAAAACACTTCACCTTAATATTTTCTCTCATTATCCTTTATAATATTTAATTTCTTGGTTCCTTTTCTCCTTTATTGTCTTTATACGTACATCTCATGTTTGTAGGGCATATTGGGCATATGTTCCTTAAATCTTCTTTGCTAGATTAACCAATTCGCGGCCAATATGGCGGCGTATTAGAATCGTTAGGAGTCGGGAAATGTGCGCCTAGTTAATTCGCAGTGGCTTTAGTACATCGCGTCAGCTCGGTGAAAACAGTTAGGGTACTTGTTATATTTCTGCTGCTATGTATAGCGTAAAATATCTGAGATTCACGCATTCGAGTCCCGTACGGAGAAAAAGAATTTTTTCAAAATTTTTTGCATTATATAGAAAATGTAAAAAATAGTTCGAATCAGAATTTTTCCTTATTTTATGCTTTACAGTGTCTCGTAACAAAAAAAAATTCTCCTAAAACTATTCACGAATGCATGAATGTAGCGCAGGAGTATAGCCTCGTCATATTTTAAAACGAACTAAAGGTGTCCCAAAATTAAGGCAAAATTTGAATTAAATAGAAGTTTTTAGTCTTTCGATTGTTATTTCTTTATTAAATCATAAAGTATACAGGATAGGGTTATTTATGAAATAACACATACTACAAATGGCCTCCACTGCTTTGCATGCACATACGCACTCGTTTGTCGAAATTTTCTATGACCATTATGCATAAATGTGGCTGAATTTCATTGATGAAGCGTTTAATCTCCTCCTTAAATGCACGGGTGGTTGTGAGCTTGTTGACATAGACCTGTGATTTCAAATAACCCCATAAAACGAAATCTAATGGTGTTAAATCACACGATCTAGGGGCCAATTCTGATTACTTAAACGAGAGAGTACGCGACCTGGAAATGTCTCATTCAGTAATTGAATTGTTTCACGGGCTGTATGACATGTGGCACCGTCTTGTTGAAACCACATATTGGCCACATTAGTATCATCCAATTTCGGCGGAAAGAACTGTGTTATCATGTCGCGATATCGAGCACCAGTAACAGTTACTGCTTGACCAGCCCCATTTTCAAAAAATGTGGTCCAATTATGCCTCCAGCCCAAAATCCACACCAAACTGTGACACGTTGTGGATGCATTTATTTTTCGACAAACACATGTGGGACCCCAAAAGCGGCAATTTTGGCGATTCACAAAGCCATTAAGGTGAAACTGTGCTTCATCGCTTTTGCTCGAAAAATCAGCATCCGTTGGTTGATGTTCAATAATCCATTCAACGAACTTTCTTCGCTGTGCATGGTCATTAGACTTCAGTTGTTGTGTTAATTGAATTTTGTGAGCATGGAGACACTGATATTTAGGGAGTATACGCTGTAGAGAGCTTCTTGAAATTTGCAATTCTTGTCTACTGCTTCGATATTGACATTTGAACGGCTTGTTTTTGGATTTCTATGTCCCACACACTCAAACGACGGTTATTGTTAATTAAAACCCGAACTCGTTACACATTTTTACGTTGCGAACCTGTCAGAACAAGTGTCACGTTCAATTGATGTACGTCCACTTTTATATTGCCAAAACCACTTTTTCATATGTGTTTTACTCATATATTCATTACCTTATACTTGACAAATCTTACTGATGGTTTTCGAACACGAATGTTTCTGCCAAAATTTAATGCAAATTATTTATTTGCTGCGTTCAGTCACCATGAATTCGACAGGCACGTAGCTTGGCAGTCAGTCAACGATGTACATTTGTCAACTAAACACTGGCACGACCATGCCACCTGGTGGGGATACTCATAAGTGTGCCTCCTAAATGGTAAATATCTGTGTTTGATAATAGCACACCTAGCTGCTATATTACAGCACGATGTCGGATATTTTTCGATCTAACCTCACATATGGTGGTATTAAAAATGGAACACTAACTTTATGAGGAAAATCACACTATAGATCCACACTGGGCTGGTCGCAGGATTAAAAATACAAGGAAAATTCAAGTAAGAATTCCGTCCTCGTTTTTGATGAAATACACCGATTCCGCTCTCTCTACCACTCTCAATTCCTCAAGGTGTTGTTGCTAGATGTTGGACAATAGATGTTTGTTTAAACAATGATAAAGGAAAGTAATTTAGTAGTATTGATAAACAGATAGTTTGGCTTACAGTTGACTAGAACTGCAGCATTTGATGTGGAGGTATTACTTCAGCTCATTGATATGAATTCGTAAAATGTTAACTAAAACAATATACGTGGACATTCTTCATTTTAAATGGAGATAAAATTGGCAACAATTAAAGCTATTGTCGACGTGTATCGGTGTATACGCGCACATGTGAACAAACTTGTCAATTATACAAATTTTAATCAAACATCCAATTATTTATGCGCCAAAATTGTAAACGTACGAATTATTACTCCTCTGGCTATAACAACGAACCCGGCAATAAAACATAGTAACACACACACACAATCATATATCTACGTAATGTTGACTGTACTGTACACGATTCATTTGTTCAAATATAACTGCGTTTGCGTTCCCTGTGGTATATTTTCATAATATGTCTGTGTCAGTCTACATATTTTATATATAAAACCTATGCGGAAATGGTCATCGTTTTTGCATCAATAAAACCCGGGCATTGTGCCAGTGTGGGTCCGGAAAATATATACATAATATATGCTATTTTACTGAATTATTTTAATTGCCCCCGCAAATTATCCAAATTAATTACGTATGTACATTGCCATTGTTCGATCGAAGGTTAAATAATTCATGTGAATAGTGCTCAACTATACAATTATTAATTTTATAGAATATTGAAAGGAACAAGGGATTGAATTTCTAATATCACCTCCTTTAGTTGGGTAATAAATAATAAAGGTTAATATTATTTAATAGAAAAATATTTATTTGCACGTGACGGTTAGTAAATTTATCACGAGCGCTTGCGTGTCCGGTTAGCTGAAGCGCTGTAATAAATGCAAATAAAAAAGAAAGTAATGTAAAGAGTTAATAACACAAGTTTACAAATTCCGGTCAACTTTTGGATCAGAGCAGATGAGAACAAATCTTGACGTTATTTGAGGTGCTGAATTTAAATCCGGGTTTCGTTTTTCAAAAGTGGTTCTAGTTTGTGAGTTCGCGCATGTTGGCAGCACTGAGCTATCATAATGACAGTCAGCTGTTGGCGTCGCTAAAAACATTATTTAATTTGTATTTTTAAAGCTTTTTTTGAATCCAAAACGTGTGAAAATGCAAAGACAGAATTTTAAAGTTGATTCAAAGTGTTTTTGTTATGTTTGCGGATGTTATATGATCAGAAAAAGTAGCAAAGTTATTACTAATGTGATCAGAAATGCATATTTTTATTATTTTGGTTTCTCTGTATCAAACACTCACAAGCCGTGGGTACCGAAATTGTTTTGTAACGCGTGTAGCACAATATTATACAAGTGGTCACGCGGTAAAAAGGTATGTTTTTCATTTTCATTGCCAATGTTATGGAGAGAGCCGAAAAATCATGTAGATGATTGTTACTTGATGAATGTCGTCGGTCTAAATGCAAAAAAACTAGCAAAATATAAATATCCTGAAGTATCATCAGTGTCTAAGCCAGTTCCCCGTGCGAGCAATGATAATTTGTCAATTTGTCCAGGTACGAGTGCAAATTCCATGGAAACTTGTAGTTCATCACCGACGAACAGTGGAAGCGATTTTAACATGGAGGAAAAACATTTAGTTTCGCAAAGTGAACTCAATGATTTGGTTCGTGATTTGAATTTATCGAAACAAAAATCAGAATTGCTCGTATCACGGATGCAGGAGTGGAAATATCTTGACACTCATACAAAAGTCACTGTATATAGAACCAGAAATGAGGCGCTTTTACCGTTTTTCAAAAAAGAGGAAAATATATGCTTCTGCTATGACATCAACGGTGTGTTTGATGCGATGAATACACCATACGATGTAAATGAATGGCGTTTGTTCATAGATGGTTCAAAATACAGCCTGAAACCTGCTCTGATACACAATGGAAATACAAAACCATCAATTCCGATTGCTCATGCAGTACAAACGAAGGAATGCTACGATACAATAAGTAAAATTTTGACCAAGATAAAATATAAAGAGCATCAATGGAAAATTTGTGGCGATATGAAGGTTTGAAAATAAATTTAAATTCAATTTTAAAAAATTAATGATTTATGTACTATTCCAACAGCTTATTTGTCTCTTGATGGGGTTGCAATCTGGTTTTACCAAATTTTGCTGTTTTTGTGTCTGTGGGATAGCTGTGCAATTGACCAACATTACGTGAAAAAAAATGGCCAAGCCGTACTATTTATGAACCAGGAAAACAAAATGTCTCTTCTATACCACTTGTGAACCCACAGAACATTTTCCTGCCACCTCTCCACATAAAACTTGGCCTTATCAAAAACTTTGTTAAAGCGCTCGACGGTGAAGGACTGGCTTTTGAGTACTTGACCAAGTTATTACCCAAATTATCGTACGCCAAAATCAAAGAGGAAATATTTGTCGGATCTGATATTCGAAAATTAATGGCCGACAGAAACTTTACAAAATGTTTAACGCCCAATGAAGCAGCAGAATGGGTATCATTTCAAGATGTTGTTCAGGACTTTCTCGGTAACCGCAAATCCCCGGATTTCAAGAAGAAAATCGACAGTTTGTTGCAAAATTATTGCAAGATAGGAGCTCTAATGTCTCTCAAAATGCATTTTCTGCATTCTCATCTCGAATTTTTTCCTGAAAACTTGGGTGATACAAGCGACGAGCAAGGAGAGCGACTACACCAAGTTTTGGCGAAAATCGAAAAACGATACCAAGGATTTTGGGACGAGGGCATGATGAGCGACTACTGTTGGACTTTAATGCGTGAAACAGATCCCAAACAGTACAAGCGACACAGTTCGACTGCTCTTCATTTCTAATTTAACACTTTTTAATGAATAAAATGGAGATTAATTGTCAAAAATTGTAAAAAGTGTGTTTATTTAATATCTCGAAAACTAGAACCAATATCAAAAAACGGAGTGCAGATTCGTATTCAGCGCCCCAAATAAACTTAGAAACAGCTTTTGGTTGCTTAGATCCATAACAGTGTATACTTGTGTAATTAGTAATTGTGTACAATAACCATCAAAAGTCCAGGACCTGCGCTAAGCTGAAAGAAAGGTGTTAGTGGAAATAAAACAATAGGATTGCTCTTAAAATATTATTCGCTAATTTAATTTAATTCTTTAAACTTGAGTATATTAAATAAACACTTATCCTAAAATACCTGCTTGAATATACGAAACTCTTTTGTTTGTCAATCGGGTGTTACTTTTCTGTAAGGTTAAACACATATGAGTTATTGATAGGATCCTCGTCGGTGTTTTCAGAAATATACATATAAGCTATCTGCTTCTGGGCTTCCGGGCTGGAATCGCCGTCATTGGTACGTTTCGTACCCACTCGTATGGGACAGCCCCGAAGCACAGAAGTAGATTAGTATGGACCACAATCGCGGAAGTCTTACGTACCAGATTATTCATATACGCTTTCACAGACATCTAATTCACGGTAATTATACACATTCTTAAATAAATACAAACAATTCTCGATTACGTTATGATTATTCTCTAACACCATATGTTCCTTATATCGGGTTTCTATCGATTATTTTGTCTGGCTTATGTATTGTTTATTGCAATCTAGACATTTAATTTTATAAAACCCTGATTTCTTACTGGCCTCAACTTTGTCTTTTGCATTTCTTAAGAGGCATTCAGTAGAGTTAGTGGACCGAAATGTAACTTGAACACCAGGCTCTTTAGAACATTAATTAAATTTTTTATCAAAGCGTGAAATAGTAAACATATGAATTGCTTGTCTCGATTGCTATGAGGTAACAGATATGTGGTATTCCGAATTGTCTTTTTTATGTTAACCTTCCTAATTAGACCATTGATTATATACGAATCAAAACCTTAATTCTTAATAACACTTAACTGTTTTTCGTATCTCTCTCTTTTGTTACTGAGAAGCCAAGCAATCGATTGATAAGGAAACTGAAAAAAGCCATCTTTGGTTGCATGCTGTGACTTGAATCCGCCGTCAATTTCTAATTACTAGGGTGTCTAAGAAGTGTCATAGTTTGTTTCTACCGTAAACTTACTCGTCGGGAATTTTGAATTTAGTTGCTTGATGAAAACGCCTAAGTTATGTGTTTATGTGTTATAAATCGCGAAAATATAATTTACATATCTGAACTAAACTCTTGGAATTACTTATATATAAATGCGCTATCAATGTAGAAATACAATTGCCATTTCTGTTCCTTGTTTCTGTTCATAGAACCTACTTTCGAATTGGAAAAAATTGTAGAACGTACGTACATAGGATTGTCAGGCGCACATATTCATTTATTTTTTGCGGTTCAATCTTATTTTTATAAAGAAATTCTTCAAAGTATTTGAAAGTTTTAGAAATCGATACTGAAGGAAACAATGACGCTACGTCGAACGTGCTTAAAATAAGTTTCCCTTCTCCTAACTTACAATGATTAATTCTTTGAATGAATTCTATTGAATATGCAAAATTTTACCGTCTCGTCGACGAACTGGGGTTGAATGCTGCCAATAGTGGCCTTCGTTCGTTTTGTTGGTTTACACCGGAATTAAATAAAACTGTTTTCGATTCATCGGACTACAGTACATTACACCACCTTTTTCGTTCCTTTGAATATGCAACCGATAGGATTTCAAGTTTTTCGTCCAAATTTTTGTATTTATTCATTAACTACAGTGAAACTAAGTAAGTGGGGGAGTTAATTCCTGAAGCAATTGGTCTCATTGATTCCCTGGTTTATGTATTTTAGGCAAACAGTGCAGTCTAGCAAACAAAGTATTACCTACACTTAATATATAATTCTAGTTAGGAGTTATTAACCTTGGACAATTTTTTATCGCTGCTTTAGTGTTCTTGATCATTTTTGGTATTTTTCTTCCATTCAACAAGTGGACTACCTGAAATTAAGGTTCTTACTCTATGAAAATAGTCGCTATTGTCAAAAATTACTAACTTGTTCCATTATGCTTCTTTTAAATAAAAACAGTCTCTCGACCTGAGACTCTTAATCGAGTTCTGTTCTTGATTAGCTGACTTTTGTTTTTGTTGCTGTGAATTCTGTTCAATTTGAATCTTACAAGCCTCTCTAATGAAATTGTTTGAACTTTGTTCTAAATTCTTGAAAGACGTAACAATACTTGCAATTGCGTCCTCGGTAGGAGTATCACAATTGGCTAAACAATATTTAAAACCCTCGCTTAGTAAGGCTACTTAATAATCCGGTATAGATAATATGTGGCGTACATCTAACTCAATCGACTTAAAAAATATAGTTTACCAAAGCATGTTTTAGAGTGTACTCATAACGAAACTGCGGATTGTTTACATTTGGTTAAGAATGTGTATAATTACCTAGAATTAGATATCTACGAAAGCATATATATTTCGACAAACAGAAATCATGTGTTAAACGCCAACGCCGATATTATCAATAATATATCTGTTTGGTCTGTTTGGCCTTATAGAAAAATATAAATAAAAATATAAAAGTAACAAATAAAAAGGTTATCTATATGCAAGCAGGTCCTTAGAATAACTTTAGTGTAAAACTAGAATACAATTTAAATTATCCGAAACGAATCTATAGTGTGTATGGCTTTCAACGATGTAAGTCTCATATGTATTTTGTCTTCGTGCGGATTTTGCCGTAGTACCAAGTGCGACAATGCAATTATTTGCTGATGATAACAACTTAATTGACCAAATATGTACATGATCAATAAGGTTGATATATAACCCCTTTCCACATTAACTTTGTAAATTCTGTATACGCATTTCGACAACCAAGTTGTCATCATCAGCAGATAATTTCAAAGTGTCGCACCTGGTAAAACACGGCGAAAAACAAACGCACGAAAATCAAACTCCGTACGCGATCCACACCATTCAAAACCAAGATGTACACTGATGTTGGTTTTGAACGGTGTGGATCGCGTACGGAGTTTGATTTTCGTGCGTTTGTTTTTCGCCGTGTTTTACCAGGTGCGACACTTTGAAATTATCTGCTGATGATGACAACTTGGTTGTCGAAATGCGTATACAGAATTTGCAAAGTTAATGTGGAAAGGGGTTATATATCAACCTTATTGATCAAGTCAACCAACCACAGTCTCCATCAAATTCAACCAAATATGTACACATAATACGATAATTATTGTGGAAAGGGGTTAATCTTATTTGATTACATTGAGTCTTCTCTTTGATCCTTAATACAAATATATAAATTTCAACATTCCCGCTCAAGTTTGACACATTAAAACCAAGACCTTTAAAGTTCCATATTTACTTGGCAAACACGTGTTCAAAAACTGTGTGTAGTTAATTAGAATAAGAAATTCACTTTAGTAATTATAACATCACTTATATTATGAAAATTGAAGTTCATCGAAGAAGAGCGCCCGTTTTAACTATTTAGAAAAAGTCACCAGGCTTGCATATAAAACTGGTGGTGAGTATCCTTTTCGTTGTATTGACTACGTTAGTTTGCTTTACGAATTTGGTTTTCAATCTTCTTTAGCATGATAAGCAAATTTTTTATGAATGTTGTCAAAACGAATAATTCAAATGTTAATAAAAACAAGGTGTTATTCCCATTTGAATTATTTTCATACGTTCACCTAATGGCGTATGCCAAGTTTAAAAGTGTTGTGATCATATGAACATCGTGATGATAGTCTTGTTCATTTGACGTGACGAGCACTTCGTACTTCTTTCGAACAATTGCTTGTTTGAAAGGTAGAGGGAAGTACTGTTTTTTCTACAACTTTGATTAAGTAGAATCTTAGTTAATCATACATTTAAATTGACTTTCCCCATTTTTCGCTGGCGTACATTATCCTAAAAATACAGCCATCTTTATTACATTCACTCCAATTATTTGTAGTTTATTTTGAATAGAAGCTGGAACTTCAACCTATTGCTCCATCGTACGTGACAATTTCATTTATTTCGAATCCATCTTAACTAATGAAGCATTTATCTACTGCTTTTAGTGTAATAGCACCGAAAGCAGGGAATTATTTATTGCCCTAAATGGTATTGAGTATGTTTTGCATAACTCAGTAGACATAGTGCAACGTAGCTGTAATGTACTACTTGAACTGCATTAATTAATTCACCTACTGAGGTCTCTAAAACATTATACGATCGAATAATTTATATACGTACATACATATATATGTACATGTAGAATCTTTGCTTAGGAAATATAAAAGATATCGTGGGAGATTTAAAACCATTTAAAACACATCGTTTAAATGCGCTTCATGGCAGCACTGAGAGGAGTGAATCCAGTGGACCCAATTTTCCATGATTTTTTCCACATAAATTTGATCGAATGTCAACAATTGTCAGCAATGTTCAATATTAGTATGAAAAATATATTTAACGTAGCTAGTTTCATAGAAGAAAATTTGTGGGAATTAAAACGCGTGACTGGTTCATTTCTGGAAATAGTCGATTCGCCAAGCTTTTGTTTCAGTATGTGAATTGTTTGTTAATTTGGCAAATGAAATCACATGTCGTTCAATTCGTACCAAAAAATACAGTCAACATTTAGCTACATTCAGATCCATTCACGGTAACTGAGTTACCAACATCGTTGAAAATAATTTCTCGAAAGTTTTGAACGGGTTTTTACAGTGTATATCCTCAAAGAAGCAGCGGGATATGCGGAAACTGAAAATAACCCAGGATTTACATTGTTCTCATATGATATCAAACTTTCCGTTGGCATTTTTATATATGTTACGAAATGAAGTTTTGAGATTATGGATTTTGTTGATGCGGGTTGAAGTTTCAGAGTTATGTCTTCGTTGAAGATAATTTATATAGAATTTAAAGAATATATAATTTTTGAAACAAATCTTAAAGAGTGGACGACACGATCGTAAAATACCATGGACATGGATTTATAAATGATAAAATTGCGTTTGGGATCTTAATTCTTCTTCTTCTCTAACTTATGTTAGACAATATCTTACTTTATTAAATTGTAGTAAAAATTTAATGAAATAAAATAGATTTAGACCTATTTGTATATTTCCCTTTACATATTCATTGGTTCCTGCATAAATTCCTGGTTAAAATAATTCTCTTCTCTTCTTTTCTACTGAATTCACGTACAGTGGAGCTTCTTTATATGGAAATTTTCTTTTATAAATGTTTTTGTTCAGTATCATACGTAGATGCCTTATTTTTCTAATTTTAAATTACAACTTTCTAGCACACTACATATGTCTAGCATAGTATATGCTTCGTTAGTTCTGATTTTATCCATATATGTACAGTGGACTCTGTCTAAGTTGGTCACTTACGGCGCACCGAAAAACGTGGCCAAATTATAGGGAAAAGGTATGTGGATCAAAAATTAAAGCCAAATATTGTTGTTGTTTTTTCTTTAACATAAATGTATTCAAACAAAAAGAAACTATTATTTTGAAAAATAATCATCAATCTTTGGTTGGCGACATTTAAATTTTTCTTGGAACCATAGTCTTTCGGTTTGATTATATACGTCGAATAAATTATTCATCATATTCTTCTGTGGTAGAAACATACACTATAAGCTGTTTTGAATGAAGCGTTGCTTCTTTGTGAGTAGGAGGCACCATTCTCATGAATATTTTCTTGTTCATTTTCGTCATCTGATCTTCCTGAATCTGGGATTCCTGTATTTCTAGTTTCCAAAATTTCTTGGAGCACCTCATCATGTGTTAAACCATGTTGTTCATGAATAATAAGGTTGTTTTCAAAATGAAGCATTTCAGAAGCAGACGCCATTTCCTTATTTAATATAGGTGGAAGATTCTGGATCATATTTATAAGAATATTTAAAGATATATTATCTTCTTCATCAAATGCTTCCTCCACAAAGAATCCGGCACGTTTAAAATACTTTTTAATTGCGTCTACAGACACGCTTGTCCATGCGTTATCGACTCAGCTAACGGCATCCAATACGTTATACCGTTTGTTAAATCCTTTTACGGAATTGGAAAGTTCAGTGTTTGCAACAGGATACTCCTACATTTTTGTTCTATAGGCCACTTTCATATTTTGGATAATTCCTTGATGTAAAGGTTGTACTTCGGAAGTTAAATTTGGTGGTAGAAATTTAACCATTACGTTAGACAAATTTAGATTTTTTTGACGTGATGTAACATTGTCTATCAAATGAATTGTTTTGCGATTTTGGTGTTTCACTTCTTTATTTATTAGTTGTAACCAATCGTCAAAAATAACACACTACAACACAGTAGAACACTAAGCCATTACTTTCGCCATTTTTCCACAAAGATCACCTTTTTCACCGAACCTTTAGTTGGAATTTGTCGAGAAAAAAGTCCTGTCTCATTTGCATTAAATTGGTTGTTTGGCTCATAGTTTCTTAAAACGTCTTTTAGTTTCACTTTCTAGCCTGAAGCTGCTGTCAAATCGATGTCCGCTGACTCGCCGCACAAAGCTCCAAATGTGATGTTATTCCTCTATACAAATGATTGTATCCATCCACTATTAGCATGAAAATGTTTTATTTTCAATTTTGTCGCTACCTCTTTTGCCTTAGTTTCCAATATCGGACGGGAAACAGGAATTTTCATTGTTCGATATTTCGAGAAAAAATCAAATACTGTTTTATTGATTTCCTCATTTCCAGTTTTTCGCGTTTTCGTCCATCATTGCCGTTGTCGCTTCACAATTTTATTAAATTCACTTTATTCTTCGTAATGTTTCCAATTGTAAACTTGGAAACACCAAATTTTGCGCACAATACCTGTCGACTTTCACCTAGATTCAACAAATCTAACAATTATTTCCTCTTGCCTACGGCCAGTTCATTTAACTTACGTTTTGTAGCCATTATTTTCGAACGAGTATATAAATAATCACGGAGATGTAATCGTACCGAAAGCACTAATATAACTGAAAATACTTCTGTAAAAGATAAAGACATAATCATAAAGAGTGGGAATTCCCAAACTAGACTTATGACAACGCACGCAATATCTGTTTGAAGTTAGGGAATCCCTTGTCCTAACAGATGTCAGTGCAGGCGACTTCTTAAAATTTTCTTCCCAATCTAAAAATAAACGAAAGAATTAAAGTACCTAGTAGGTACAAGGGAGTAATAAAGCAATTTAAGTAGGTATGTGTCAGTGTGAACGAAATAACACAGTTGAACTTTCTTAATTTCTGGAAATTTCAATCTGTAACAATAGTTTGCATTTAAAAATATGTACACGTACAATGGTGGTGTTAACTATCACAGGCTTTTTTTCCAAGATAACTACTTTAAAAGTGTGCAATATATAAAATAGATAGGGAGACAACATACACGGATTAAACGCAATGCAAAACTATAGCAATCTGGCGGTTCCCATAAAAAAAGGTCTAACATACACAGAGTGAATTTCAACTTATAAAGATAAACAACTGGTCAGGTTTCGCTGTATCTCCATTGATATTTATTTATATATATGTATATTATTAGTTGAACGACGTCGTCTTTGCACAAGTTATAAAGTTTTTGGTCTTCTCTAGGTCTAGTATTCCTTTTTCCGGCACGATTTTCTTTTACTTTCCTCCAGTTCTTAGCGTCTGCAATCATTTTCGCAGAGCATGAGAGCGTATTGTCTATAAACTTGTAGATTTTGCCGTTATTACGTAGACCGATAATTGCTCTTTTTTCCGACGAACAATGTTTTGCTCAGTCCATATTAAAACAGAAATGGATGACTAAAAAGTTGTTGAATTATTCTGCATTAGACAGAAATTTATACGTCTGCGTTTAGTGTCACCACCTATGGCACTGCTATTTTAATGTGTAAGCAAATAACAATGCATGACTAGAAGACAGTAATTGCTCCTCATACTCGATACTTTACCGAAAACCATATATTTATGTTCAGAGATTTTTAATTATTTCAATATAGCTGCATCAGAATTGTCCGTTGTAAAGATTATTTATAAATATTAATTTAGGACTGGTATTTTTAGGCATATGACTTTATATACGTATTAAGACTTTTGAACAGCAGCCATTCTATTTTATTTTCTTTCATCGGACTCGGTTTCGAAGTGGCAACAAAAATTACATAAATTAATTTTTCTGGCAAATTGAGGCCGTTAAATTTTAATACTGGCATATTTACATCGCGCGAAATGATTAAACACGCCTCTTTAGCGACGCATTATGTTCAGCTAAGACAAACCGCTCTTTGTTATTACGCGCCATTCGTTACCGGAATACGAATACATTAAGACTTATGTCTAAGATTTTCACCTCCACTTCTGACATAGTGACGTAACAACTCGTTTTAAGCATTTCGAGTTAGTCAGGTGAATGCGTACGTGCCGCCATCGAGACGTTTATTTTAATCAGCGAATGCTGCGAAACATTTCCATGACAAAACGTTCGCGAGACGGGGAAGGGTGGAAACTTGAATTTCGCGAAGTTGATTATTAAAGTCTTCCCTGTACGCATACCTACTACGATCTGATTTCATTATATCCGACAATTAATTAACAGGATTTAACTCCGTACACTACAAAAGATATATTGTTTCAAACTTTCGCATGTATTTCGACTTCATTTGTCGCCTGTATTCATTTCTAGTTCGGAATTGTTGCAAAAGCTCTTTCACAGAATAAGGAGAGTGTAATTAAAGCAGATTAGAAACTCTGTGGGTGTTAATTGAACAACGAACTATCAAATGGTCAAAAAAGTAAGCTTAATACATGTTGAAAGTTTAGGCATTTCTCTAATATTTTGCTATCCACTTTGTCTTCTTCAGAACGCAGACTACCACGATTTCTATCTTCCACGTCTTCTTTTCATCACAACTTTATCATGGAAATAATAAATGACCACATCTTACATCATTTTTCTTTGCGTTATAATGGAAAGATGCGGTCTTTTATCGTTTCTATATTCGGATTTAGGCTGAGGTGTGGTATAAATCTGGAACCGACTTTGACAATCTGCAGTTTCCGTTTTTGCTCTTCATAATAGTCTTCTACGCCGCGGATATCACCAACTAAAGCCGTTCTTTTAATTATACAACAATCACTTGGCGTGAAGTGAGGCTCGACTTGTTCCGCCATCTGTCGAGGAAAACTTTACGTTATATTCTAATTTTGTCGTTTTTTTCATGGCGATGTATGCCCGCAAATAATCAAACCGTTATGTCAAGCAATAATTTAAAGCAACAAAGACAAGCTGACTTTGCAAAGATTTATTACTATTGACAAAACAAGGTTTCACTTTTATATGCATTCCTGAAGCAAAACATCTAACAGTTGACGACACATCAAGTCCTTTCTGAGGAAAAACTGAAGTATTTCTATCCATTAGGATGGTGGTGGCTACATTATTCCAGGATTAATGGGAGATCATTTTCGTGAACTACAGAGGCTAAAGTATCGACGGAGATTATGTCGTTTTACAGACAGGTTTGAGAAAGCAGTTTTTTGAAAACGATTCATTTATTATGAAGAAACTTTTGGAGACGTTGATTATGCCTTTTGCATAGAACCTGTCATGTCTGTCACGGCTCTTTCTTCTTCCTCTCTACTTAAAAGAACTCTTCCTTTACTGGAGTTTGGGTGGCGTTTTCTGTGTCTGATGAGGTCTGGTCTTATGCAACTGTGTTTACTTTCTAGATTTATTCGTGTCCATTTGATGATTCCAAAGTCATATGTGATTATTGGTACTGCAAAAGTGCTGGTGGCTTTAAAGAAGTTTCGGAGGTTTTCAGTGTAGTTAGTAGTCTTCGTTTACATTGTGTCTTTAGTTTCGCTTTGATATCTCTGTGGTTTATCTTAGTACTTTGTTGATGTTCTGGGTTTGGTATGTTTTCTCTTGTTAATTTATCTAGAAATTCATTCTTAACTATTTCGCTGTTTTCAGTTTCATTTCATTTACATGTTTTTAGTGGAATAAACCACATATGCTGATTCTAAACTCCATTTGGAGGTATGCAAAAAATATTTCTATTTTGAATAAACCTGTGTTTGTATGGAGGCATAAATCTTTGTCATCCATAAAGCAGGTGGTTGATGTTATGTTGTTTGGTTTCCTGATGTTTAATACCAAGACCGTATTTGAAGTGATTTAGTATCTAAGAGAGGGTAAGTTTAGGCCCATGTAGTGAAACACTTAGCAAATCTTCTTGGAAGATGTTATACCGAATACAGAGTTCATCTGAGAGTATATAATTTGTGTTGACTTTAATTGTCTTAAATTCGATGCTTTTGATAACGTAAATGACTTTAGGTTTAATATTTTACCAAAACTTCATAAGGGTATTGCAACTGTTTCAACTTCATACTGTTGTAAATAGAGATAACAGTTTAGTTGCTGAATTATCGTCGAATATTCTCTATTCTCTTTAGTTCCTGGGAATGTTTTCCATACGGCTATAAATATTAATATGAATTTACACCTATAAACTGTTAGAAACTTTCCCTCCAGGACTGATTTCAGATACAATTTTCGAAAAGCTAATTTGCCTGCTAAACTAGTTTCTACGCAGATGGTTAAAAATGACAACGAAATGTACCTAGATCCTTTTCACCACTTTACTGGAATTAGCTCTCATTGATTACACAGGCCAACACACAATTTGGCGCCTGCGATTTTTTAACTGTTCCTGGGTAATTATTGGAGGCAGAATGTAAAAAAGTTCTCAGATTTGGTCTATCAGATCTAGTTTTGAGATTTTTTTAAAAAATTGTGTATATATTTTACGTTATAACTGTTATAATATATAATATTACTATTGACAGTTAAAAAAACAAAGACACATGGATTTAAGTATTTATTGCAAAACTTAATTTACATAATTACATTAGTCACTAATCACTTAAAAATTTTCTTTTATACGACTTTCTAGAATGGAGTTTACAAGGGCAGTCTCGCTGAAGGCTCCAGCAGTAGTCCGCCATCATGTGGCTATCCCATCGTCCTTGATAACGATCTTCCATAGTTTTAATATCCTAGTGGAATCTTTCCCCCTGTTCTTCACTACAATCACCAAAGTTTTCTGGAAAACGATCTAGGTGGCTGTGGAGGTAGTGAACTTTTATACTCATGTCACAGCCGAGAATATTAAAATTTGAAAGCATAGTTTC
The DNA here is from genome assembly GCA_031893035.1 of Dermolepida albohirtum. Taxonomy (NCBI): domain Eukaryota; kingdom Metazoa; phylum Arthropoda; class Insecta; order Coleoptera; family Scarabaeidae; genus Dermolepida; species Dermolepida albohirtum. The sequence goes on along the minus strand of JAVIWB010001918.1, from coordinate 8,110 downwards.
CACTAATTCTACGTAATTCTCTGCTTTATGATTGCCAAGAAAATTTTGTACTACTTGAACAAATGAACACCAAGCGTTAGATTCAGTCTCGTTCATTGATATGGTGAATTGTGGATCTTTAACAAGTTGCTTTATTTGCGGACCATCAAATATACCAGCTTTTAGTTTTTCCGTGCTAATGCCAGGAAATTTACGTGATAAATACCCAAAACAATTTCCATCTCGATTTAAAGCCTTCACAAATTGCTTCATTAAGCCTAGCTGATATGCAAGGGCGGAAGTAAGATTTTTTCTCTTGCAACCAAAGGTTCGTTGATCACGTTTTGTTTTACTTGCAGAGTAGTGTATTGAGTAGTGCCTAGTATAGGAACATTGGGTCAGGGACAATTCCAAGTCTCCATTTGGCTAATTACATACTGGGAAATTTCTATTTTGACGATTAAGTACATATTTATCACTTTATTTGTTGTACTTTATCAGAAAAAAATATCAATTAACCTGTAACCTGTTACCCTGTGTTATAGTTAATTATACACATTCTGTCGCAGAGAAAACCGAACTTTTTTAAAGTAGTGATTCTTAGTGACGAGTGTGCAGTGTTCTGTTTTAGTCTCGGTAAATCGTTCACTTTAACATTTAGTTTGGTGAAACAAGTGTATGATGATGCGTATTTATCACATACAGGCATGTATGAGTGGTATAAACGACGTAAAGACGTATCCTGGTGCAAAATATCTGTGGTTACGACAAGTAACACTGAACTTGTGCGTAGATTGATCAGAAATGAGTCGAAATTCTTATTGCGATACGTGGGAATGGAATTAAATATTTCCAAAGATTCAATTCATCGCATTTTGACACAGCATTTAGGATTGAAGAATATTTGTGCTAGGTTTGTACCACACAAGCTAATTGAATTCAACATTGCAGACTTGATTAAAGACTCAAACAAGGACAAAAGCTTCAGTTATTCTATTGTAACTCGAAGAAGCGTGGTGTTTTTAATACGATCCAGAGGCTAAGCGTCAAAACTCTGAATGGAAGCATCCAAGCGAAGGAAGATTGACAGGTTTGTACCACACAAGCTAATTGAATTCAACATTGCACAGACTTGATTAAAGACTCAAACAAGAACAAAAGCTTCAGTTATTCTATTGTAACTCGAAGAAGCGTGGTGTTTTTAATACGATCCAGAAACTAAGCGTTAAAGCTCTGAATGGAAGCATCCAAGCGAAGGAAGATTGACAAAAAGCCGTTTGAACAAGTCAAAAATGAAGACAATGTTGATTTGTTTTTATGATTCGAAAGTCATAGTGCACAGTTTGTGCCAACTAATCAAACAGTCAATGCTGTATATTATCTTGGCTTATCACTGATTTGCTAATTACAAATGGCATTTTAGCCAAAGGATAGCATGATACCGACGTCGAAGCCATTAAAACGGCGTCGACAACGATCTTGAAGGATATCACTAAAGATGAATCGTTGTACTGAAGCCGAAGGCGACTACTTTGAATAAAATAAATGAATTTTACCCCAAATAATAAGCTTTTGTTTTTATTTTAAAAATGTTCCGGTTTTCTCTGCGACAGACTTTGTATTATCCTTGAAAGTACTAATTTTAATTGGGCTTAAGTATTTCGTTTATATGTAGTTCATTTTTTTTGACTTCTAATTTCCAACTTTTCAAATTTACTTTTTGTGGGATACATTTTATTTAACACTGTATTTTATTGTTCTATTGTCGTCTTAATGGAGTAATTTGTTGAACAATAACGGTAATTATTATTAATATTTTCTATTCGAAGTGTTTTTATGTACATTATTATTATTATAGCAGATTTCATTTGCTTCCTATTGTCGGGAAGCTTTTCACTCAACCCACATATCTATGGGTTTGAACTCAGACTAAACACGACTGAGTATAAATCAATGCAAGCTCTGTGATGTTTTCTCCCTTAGAAGTGTTATTATTATCTTATAATTATTAATATTACAGTAAAACCTGTGTTAACGGCCACCTGACTAAAGCGGCCACCTGAGTTTTCTCCGTATCGACTATAAGGAAATTCCCATACACAAATACCCGTTAATTACGGCCATCTTTGTAAAACGGCCGCGGCCAAATAACCCAAACTTTTACGGCCTATTTTCATAGAAATTTACCTGCCAATGTCGGCCGGACTATTTATGACATGTATATCTTTATTGACGGAAATACCTAATACAAATTGTCGGGGTTTCCCGGGGTTTCCTATTACCTGGTAGTAATTCACCCTTTTCGATTTAAACTTTATTATTCTAAAGGAAATAATTCAGTTTAAAGTTGTCTCCGTATTCGAAAGATTCTTAATTAAGTATGTCGCAAAAAAGAAAACGTTTGTCGCTAAAAGACAAAATAAATATAATCGCGGAAAGTGAAAAGTATGCGTTAAGTTCGCGAAAGTTGGCCGAAAAATATGGGGTTGTAAAAACACAAATTAACGATATTATGAAAAACAAAGGTGAATTAAAAAAGATGGTCGAGGAAGGTGTTAACATGGAGCTAAAACGAAAATTTCCGAAGTCGGAAGGATTGGCAGTGGATCAAGTCGTCTACAATTGGTTTTGCAAAGCCAGAAATAAAGCAATTCCAATATCTGGGCCGCTACTTAAACAAAAAGCACTGGAGACAGCAAGCAGTTTAAAGATGGAAAATTTCGCAGCATCTAATGGATGGTTGGAAAGTTTCTGTCGGCGACACAGTATAACTTTTAAATCAATTTGTGGTGATTCCGCAGAAGGTTAATTTGGACGATATAAAAGACTGGAAAACCAAGTTACCGTTGATTTTAAAAAATTATTCTCCTCGAGATGTGTTTAATGCCGACGAAACAGGTCTTTATTACCGCGCTATGCCAAATAAGACATTTGCATTAAAAAGTGAGAATTGTGCAGGGAGGAAGGCAGCAAAACAACGTCTGACTGTTTTACTATGTGCAAATATGGAAGGTGAGAAGGGAGATCCAGTAATAATTGGAAAAAGTAAAAATCCTCGCTGTTTTAAGGGTAGTCATGTGGACAAATTACCCTTAGAATGGGTTTCTAACAAAAAGGCATGGATGACAACGGAAATTATGACAAGATGGCTGCATAAATTTGACAATAAAATGAAAAAACAAGATAGAAAAGTGCTTCTTTTCTTGGATAATGCCACTTCACATTCTAAAGTTCCATTAGAAAATATTAAACTAGTCTTCCTGCCGCCTAACACCACTTCGTATTGTCAGCCCTTGGATCAAGGAATAATTCAGAATTTCAAATTGATTTACCGAAATTTTTTGATTAAAAAGCTTCTAACGTTTATTGATAATGAATGTGATTTTGAAATTTTTGAAAAAAACATAAATTTAGCCAATGCACTTGTATGGATTACAGCTGCTTGGAAAAAGGTATCTCCTGCTACAGTTAAAAAATGTTTTTCCAAGGCCGGATTCTCTGATGTTATCCAGGAGGACACAATGTTTGATGAAGAAGACGAAATACCCCTTGCCCAGCTATATCCTGCAGTTCGTAACTAATTTTTGATGGATTTAGATGAATATGCTTCTATTGATCGTCATGTGCCTACAGAGAGCCCTAACTTCAGTATTCCAGAAATTGTTGAAGATTTGTGATGAAGAACATAACTCTGATAATAGTGACCTGGACGAATGTGAAACTTCAAAATCTAGTTTATCTAGTGTGAGTGAAGTGTGTGCAAAATTAAGAGACATACAAAATTATTTATTGTGCAATAACAATGGTGACATTTATATGGATGTTTCTAAAATTTTACTTACATGTGAAGCTGCAGTTTTTAAATCGAAGCTAAAAAATGTGAAGCAAACAAATATTGAAACATACTTTAAAAAATCCTAATAAATTGTGTTTTTTCGTATGAATATATTGTAATGATATGTACATATAAATAATTTATTAGATGTCATATTATCTATAATATGTAAATACATTAAAATTTTAGTTTTTCTTACACATATTTGTATTTATATACTATTTACTTTAATTAATAAAATAAAGAAAGCAAATCCTAAAATTAATTATGTATTTTATTTGTGAGACGAAAAACCTGTCAATTACGGACACATTTATATAACGGCCAATATATTTTGCTTTTTGGGTGGCCGTTATTGACAGGTTTTACTGTAATACTATTATTTGTTCCAAACTCTCAAATTAATTCTAACCCCAAAATAAGAGAATTAAATGTATCAATTCCGTGGCTCAATCTATAAATAATTTTATCTCTTACACCAACGTACTATCACATTAATCAAAATCGATGTACCAGAAATCACTACACGTATAGGTAATGGATGTTCATTGTAATACACACACACAATATCTCATTTAATGAAATCATAAAGACACAGGAAGTAGAGAATAAAAGGAAAACGAAGACGAAAGAAAAAAGGAACATTATTTATCAAGACACATCTGGAAGAATATGTGCAAAAGGATCCCCCATAAGGATCATCAGAGACAAACCGGAATTTTCAAGCAATCATTCGTAAGATACATATCCATTTCCACTCACTTAATAACCCGAGGCAACGGTCAGCATGTATATGTGTATCGTATGATAAAGATGACCTAGTTGTGTATCGGAAGGGGAGCACTATCTTCGTCCGTTCCACGCGAACTTACATACTGCCGTCGTTGCTTACTAGACTTAACGTTCGTGCTACAATAAATTCTTGTCGCGATACTATTTTATTTAACGTATATATGAAGGAATTTCATTTCGGTTCGATAAAGGTTACTCACAAAAGAGCTACACACACAGACATTCATACATGTTAACAAAATGAAACGTCTAAAACGGACTTTTATCTCGCGTTGTTTTGAAAAGCTAGTCGTGCATAATATTGTTTATATATCTTTGGTGGCGTCCGAGTTATTCTGACCTGTAAAAGCTTTCTGCTCGCAATTGAACGTCGACTCTATGAAGGTGTATAATATAAATTAATATAAATTTATATTATTTTATTAATGTACTTTTACACAAGTAATTTAAGGAATAATGTAAGCAAGGTTAATTGAATTCGTATGTTGAGTTAGTATAACTTGTGCCTCCCGTAAATAATAAAAACTGTACGAATAGCAGATTACAAATTTGTAGTCTCAGACAGGAATGAAATTATACTAGCGAAAACCTAGTTTAGTATCTGTCCGAGAAATGGAAGTACAATTCTCTAACTACTTTGATGTATCGTGTCGAGATGAACATCTATCGGATGCCTACAATTTGCCGACGAAGTCAGACACCCTAATGAGCCCTGGTAACAGTAGTTGTTTTCCAAAACTATTTTCTTGCAGATGACACGTAATAAAATTGTACTGATTTGAAAATAATTTAATTACTTAGAACGGCTTTAGCACCGAGACAAATACGCGAATACGAAAAATTTCTTTGCGTTTTTCCTCTACCGGCGTTAAATTCAATTAGATTAGATTCTTGAGGTGGCCATGGAGTCTATTGCATTTCTATCTTCTCAGGTCTATTGTGGTCTTCATATACGTCCTGTAGCTTTATCACTGCAAATAGATCTAAAAGCTTCGAGAGTGGTAAATTTCCGCTTCAGAATATTCATATCCTACTTTTAGAAACCACCTTTTTGACAAGCTCTTTAATAGTACATGATCCGTTATTTCCTCTTCCACTTGCTAGAATCTACATCTAGTTCCTCCATTTAAATTTATATTATTCATGTGTTAATACAGGTTATAATATCCTACTAGCGGATCCACTGTCATCCAAACAGACTATCTGTCCATATTCAAGTTTATTGTAGATTAGGGTGATAGTTGAGTAGGTCCGTTGCAAATTTGGACTACTAGTTCCTAAGGAAATATTGGGTATTTCTTTAACTTGGGAAGAGTATATATACCAATTCCTGTTCCTAGTCCATTTTTCTATGGTTGTTTCGATATTTGTCTTTGAAATGACGCAGGAAGTCTCTGGTCCTATGAAAGTCGTTGACGTGTTGTCGAGTCAATTCGATTTTTGATCAGCCTTATAGACTTCGTACCCTAATACCTACGTTACTCTCACCTCTTTGCGATAATTAAGTATGTACATACAGAGTACGCATGTAATACCATACAGAGATATTGAATCGAAGTACATGGTTTACCATCGACACCTTCAGCACTGAAGCAATGTTTCCACTTAGTCGTGTTACATCTTTAAACACTCAAAAGCATCTTAATTTCCTACGAATTTATCTTAATGCGTATAAATAACCATAGCTCCTTTCTACACAAACTAATCGTTGTTCAATCGTTGTTTCTGGTTATGACTAGAAATTTTATCCTTATTTACTTGGATTTCCGGCTATTGGAGATAATAAAACTCATAATTCATATTAACGACGTTTCAGGGAATTTTGCCCTCTTTTTCAAGTTGTTTATTTAATTGTTGTTCTTTTAATTCTTTAGCATATAATAAATTGATTTCACATACACTTATTTGATGGAAACAATCAATCGAATAAACAACAAATGATCAAATTCACTATTTATGTAGACGCAAAATCTTAGGGAAGCACTAAATTTCAAATGAATACAAAGGGTACTAGAAAAGTTTTGCAATACAACTTTGTTTATTTAATTTTTTCAAAATAACTTCCTTTACACTCAATACACCTCCCCATCCTCCGAAACCAATCTTTAAACCAGTTCTAGTTACACTAGGGAGTAAAGCACACACGTTGTCCTAAGCCCGCAGAAGGTTCCCATCACTGGAAAACCGCCTCCCTTTCAACTTCATTTTTACATGCGGAAACAGTGCAAAGTCGCAGGGAGCAAGATCTGTACTTCATAGGTCCAATGACTTTAGGCACTGTTCAGTATACCACTTAGCCGTGACTGTCTTCTGTGTGTCAAAAACGGCGCGTTCCACAATTCCACTCGATTTGAAAGATACAGCTATCATTTTCTTCTTTACAGATCGGGATTTTCTGACAACTACGGGTGTGTTATCATCATCAAAGACCCAAACTTTGTTTTGAGCTTTGGTCGGCACATCCTAATACCACAACCAAGTCTCGTCACCTGTCACGATGTTGTTCACGTACCGAGATTGTCCCGTATTCAATTTTTTAGCATCTCCCGGCACCAAGTCACACGTCGTGTCATCTGCTCTTCAGTCAGTCGAAGCGGCACACAGAGAGAACAAAGTTTCTTCACGTGCAAAGGATCATTCAGAATCGAACAAATTGCTAGTGAATTTAGGCCTGAAGTACCCTCTATGTGTTGGTAGGTCACTCGCCTGTCCTCGCCAAGCATTTTCCTCGCACTAGTAACGTTTTCCTCCGTAACCTACGTTCGTGGCCTTCTCGGCCTCTCAGAATCCCCCACAGTTAAATTTCCCCTTTGGAATTCTCTATACTACCTGAATATCGTTGTGCTATGTGGACAAGCATCAGCCTATACAAGCGGTATTTCTTCAAAGCTACCCTTATCTCATTTCGTGACCATGATGCCATCGCATGCACTGTCACTGCTAATGAATAACTGAGCCCATCGACATGGCGTGACGGCTACTATGCACGTATGAACATGTCTCAACATGCAGCAACAAGCAGCTTCCTACAATTCATTGTTGTGTCACATTGCCAAACTTTCCTAGTACCCTTTGTATATGTTTACACTTCTCTAATTTGATTAAATATTATCGGTAAATTTATATAAATTAATAGAAATTCTATTAAATGATCAAACGTTAATTACACATATGAAATGCTATTTAAATATCAAACTTGATTAAATGATTAAGTTTTATTATATTATTAAATAACATTACTTCTAATGTACTCTGTGACTCTAACAATATACATATAACTTCAGACTAGAACCAATAATTCGTACATTTAAGGGTCTTCTCTTTAACTTTTCATAATCACCTAACAATCTCTTCTTACAGCACTTCGAGAGTCGATAAATTATTAACATCCATTTGCGTAATTTCTTAGGTGTTCGAGTTTTGTATTCTATAAATTTGAGCACGTATTTGAAGGAATATCCAATTAGGGAAAGTACAGGTCCAACGCAAATATTTATTGTTAAA